>PVIH01010244.1:0-7500 GCA_004025045.1 Sigmodon hispidus | reverse complement strand
TGAAAATCAAATTTCTCAGGGGCTGGAGAGATGGCTCAGAAGTTAAAAGCACTGACTGTTCTTCTAGAGATCTTGAGTTCAATTCCAAGCAACCACATGATAGCTCACAATGATCTATAATAACATCTGATACCCTCTTCTGTATACTGTAAACATAATAAATAAATATTTAAAAAAATGAAAATCAAATTTCTCTAGTTAACACTCACACTGAATAATTCCTTGTGTTTATGGATCTCAACAAACTTCCCCTTTCATAACTGGTCTGTCCAGATTAATTCACTTTCAAGTTTTATTTTTATTTCTAGAAGCTCTTTATATATTCTAAAGAGTATATGCTGTTGTTTTGTTGGTTAAATTATTTTGTGTGTGTGTGATTTTTTTTTTTTACCCTGTGGTATCTTCTGATGTGTGGAAGGCTTAAAGTCTTTTTTTTTAAGCTATTTAATTTTTTATTATGAATAAAGTCTAATTTTTTTCTCCATGTATCCCCTTGTTCAAACTCCCTTCCCCTTCCACCCCTCCCAGTCACTCTCTCTTCTCCCCATATCCTTATCTCCTCCCCAACAAGGGCAGGAGGTCCCAAGGTCCCAAGGTGGCTTAGTTCAGTATCCACTCAGGCAAATCTGCTTTCCTCTAAAGTTTTAACAGAACTAAACTTCTCTATATCTTTAGTTTTCTGCTTTCTCTAATTCAGATTCATGTTTCCTTTGAATAAGGTAAGTGATTTAACAGTCCTTTTATAAGATCTCCTTTTCTGTTCTGTGTGGTGAGAAGTGTGCTCATCTTGTCTGATAAATTAAAATCAGAAGGGAGAGAAAAATGATAGATAGATAGATAGATAGATAGATAGATAGATAGATAGATAGATGGATAGATAGATAGATGTATGGATAGATAGATGGATAGATAGATGGATGGATAGATAGATGGATAAATAGATAGATAGATAGATGAATAGATAGATAGATGGATAGATAGATTGATGGATGGATGGATAGATTGATGGATGGATGGATAGATAGATAGATAGATGATAGGTAGATAGATAGATGGATAGATAGATGGATAGATAGAGAGATGGATAGATAGATGGATGGACAGATAGATGGATGGATAGATAGATAGATAGATAGATGGATAGATAGATAGATGGATAGATAGATAGATGATAGGTAGATAGATAGATAACACAGAAGTCCCTGAGCCTTAGATATATACTGACAGGAGGAAGAGAAAATAATTGTCTACAGTCTACCTCTACCTTGAGGGACTTGAGAAGAAATGGAATGACCGGTTTTGTCCTTTGACCTGGATGGCTCCAACCTCTGGACTCATGAGAACTTAAGTGCCACTTTCCTCTGTGGAGCCAGACTGTCTCACTGAGCTGGGATCCACTGTGCAAATATACTCTGCACCCTTTGCTTTACTTTAATCTTGTCTATGATTTCTTAGTTTTTGGTCATTGGCTATAAGCTCATGCTCTGATGGCACTTTTTTTGCTAATGCTGAAGATATCCTGTGTTATTTTTTTTTCTGGCTGTGATTGGCATTAAGGGAGGGTCTGCTTTCTGAAGAAAGGCCTTGCCACCTTTCCCTTCTGTTTTCTGCATGTCTACTGTGATGTGCCTAGATGTGGTTTGAGGCTTCTGTGCCACACTCAAGACTTGAGGGTTTGCTCTCACTCTAAGGGTTTATATATACTTCTTTTCATTATGAGAGAATACTTATTGTGGTTTCAAACCAGTCTTTTCCCCTTAATCTGTTCTCTCCTAAGTTACCATTTCATGTATTTTTCTTTCTTCAAACATTTAAATCTGTCTCTTCCTCTTTTCCATTGTCATTTTCTACTCCAAATTAGCCTCTCTGCTGCAGCAACATTCTTTTTATTTTTCCTCTCAAAAAATTATTGATTTTTCCATCAATAATCCCATTGTTCTAATGAAAATAAACTCAGCAACCCCACCCACCTCATCATTTTTCTCTTGACTAGCTCTTTCCATAATTCCAGAAGCCCACATACGTCCCATACCAGTCAGAAGAAGAGGTGGATACACTGGATCTAAGCACCCAAGCCCCCATAAACCTCAGCTGAGACAAACACACTGGTCCTGAAGACCTGCCAATCACCAGAACTCTTGGCCATTTAAAGTAGAAGACAATAAAGGAAATGGGCAATAAAGGAACAAAAGGCCCATCCAACAAAGCCAACATAAGAATCAACATACAGACCTCTAATTATCTTAAACTAAGATGTATAAATGTCAGTGTAAGTTCTCATAAAGGAACTAATAGATGCTATGACTCAAATGAACTTAACAGACATCTACAGGACGTTTTCTCCAAACACAAAAGAATGTACCTTCTTCTTAACACCTTATGGAACTTTCTCTAAAACTGACTATATACTTGGTCACAAACAAAATCTCAATAGATACAAAAATAAATTGGAATAGCCCCCTGTATGTTATTGGATCACCATGGGTTTAAGTTAGAGTTTAACTATAACTACAACACAAACTACAGAAAGTCTACAAACTCATGGAAACTGAACAACTCCCAACTGAATTACCAGTGGGTCAAGGAAGAAATAAAGAGAAATTAAAGACTTCCTAGAATTAAATGAAAATAAATGCATAACATACTCAAACTTATGGGACACCATGAAAGTAATGCTAAGAGAAAAGTTCATAGCACTAAGCCCCCACATGAAGAAATTGGGGAAATCTCACACTGATGACTTAACAGCACACTCAAATGCTCCAGAACCAAAAGAAGCAACTCACCCAGGAGGAGTAGATGGCAGGAAATAATCAAACTCCTGGCTATAATAAATAAAATAGAAACAAAGAATTAATAAAACAAAGAGTTGGTTTTTTGAGAAGATAGAGAAACCCTAATTCAAAGTAACTAAAAGACAAAGAGAGAATATCCAAATTAACAAAATCAGAAATAGTTTCTTGAATTCTCTATATATTTCAGAGATCAATCCTCTGTCACTTGTAGGATTAGTAAAAATCTTTTCCCATTCTGTAGGCTGTCATTTTGTCTTATTGACTGTGCCCTTGGCCTTACAGAAGCTTCTCAGTTTCAGGAGGTCCCAGTTGTTGATTGTTGTTCTTAGTGTCTGTGCTACTGGTGTTATATTTAGGAAGTGGTCGCCTGTGCCAATGCATTGGAGAGTATTTCCTACTTTCTTTTCTATCAAGCTTAGTGTAGCTAGGTTTATGTTGAGGTCTTTGACTCACTTAGATTTCACTTTTGTGCAGAGTGATGTTTGGATCTATTTGCATTTTTCTATACACTACAACCCAGTTATGCCAACACCATTTGTTGAAGATACTATCTTTTTTCCATTGAATGTTTTTGGTCTCTTTGTCAAAAACCATGTGTTCATAGGTGTGGGGGTTAATGTCTGGGTTTTCAATTTGATTCCATTGATCCACAGGTCTGTTTTTATGCCAGGACCAGGCTGTTTTTATTTCTGTAGCTCTATAGTATAACTTGAAGTCAGGGATGGTGATACCTCCTGAGGTTCTTTTGTTGAGCAAAATTGTTTTGGCAATCCTGGCTTTCCTGTTACTCCAAATGAAATTGAGTATTGTTCTTTCAATGTCTGTAAAAAATTGTGTTGGGATTTTGATGGAAATTGCATTGAATCTGTAGATTGCGTTTGGTAAGATTGGCATTTTTACTATGTTGATCCTACCTATCCAGGAACATGGAAGATCTTTCCATTTGCTGATATCTTCTTCAATTTCTTTCTTCAGAGATTTAAAGTTTTTGTCAAACAGGTCTGATACTTCTTTGATTATAGTTACACTGAGGTATTTAATGCTAGTTGCAGCTGTTATAAAAGGTGATGTTTCCCTTATTTCTTTTTCTGCCCCTTTATCTTTAGTGTATAGGAGGACTACTGATTTCTTTGAGTTAATCTTGTATCCCTGCTACATTGCTGAAGACATTTATCAGCTGTAGAGGTTCCCTGGTAGAATTTTTGGATCACTTATGTATGCAATCATATCATCTGCAAATAGAGATAGTTTTACTTCTTCTTTTCCAATTTGTATCCCCTTAATCTCCTTTCATTCTCTTATTGTTTTAGCTAAAACTTTGAGAACTATGTTGAACAGATAAGGGGAGAGAGGACATCCTTGTCTAGTTCCTGATTTTAGTGGGATTGCTTTGGGTATTTCTCCATTAAGTTTGATGTTGTCTGTCGTCTTTTGTGAATCGCCTTTATTATATTTAGATATTTTCCCTGCATTCCTGATCTCTCCAGGACTTTTATCATAAAGGAGTATTGGATTTTGTCAAAGGTTTTTTTCAGCATCTAAGGAAATGATTGTGTATTTTTCCTTCAATTTGTTTATATGATGGATGACATTTACAGTTTTTTGTGTGTTGATCCATCCCTGAAATTTTTCCTCATGGGGTACAGGCTAAACCTATTTCTGGAGCTCCTACATTTTATACTGATGCAAACAAATCAGGAAAAGTTGGTTACAAATCAGAAAATTTAAGTAAAATGGCTCAAAGCCCTTATAATTCTGTTCAGAAGTCAGAACTATATGCTGTTATTATGATGTTACTGGATTTTACAGAACCTCTTAACCTCATAACTGACACTCAATATGCAGAAGGAGTTGTTTTACACACTGAGACTCTGATTTTATTCCTGACGATACCAGATTAACCTCATTTTTTATACAACTTCAGGATATCATCAGAAATAGAATTCATCCTATGAACATAACACATAGCAGGGCTCATACAGGCCTTCTGGGCCCATTGGCACAGGGTAATGATGACATTGATTATTATTAGGAACTGTACTGGAAGCCTCAGAATTTCACAAGAAACATCATGTCAATAGCAAGGGACTAATGCTTTTCCATCACTTGGCATCAGGTCAAGGAAATTCTACAGAAGTGTGCTACTTGCTTCCTCTACAACCAACCATCTTTATCTGCTGGGAGTAATTCTAAGGGTACACAGAGAAATGAGATCTGGCAGATGGATGTGTTTCACTTTCCAGAATTCAGAAAGATAAAATATGTTCATCATACCATTGAAATTTACTCAGGAATGCAGTGGGCAACTGCCTTGAGTTCTGAAAATGCTGATGTTGTACTCATTCACTTTTTGAAATTTATGGCCATGATGGGAATTCCTACTCAAATTAAGACTGACAATGCTCCAGCATATACTTCCCAGAAAATGAAGCAGTTTTTTTGATATTATGAGATAAAGCATATTACACAGATACCACACAATCTCACAGGACAAGCAGGTATGGAAAGATCTCATCGCACCTTTAAAAAGATGCTTCATAAACAGAAAGGTGGAATGAAAAACCCAGGGAGAGATTGCATAGTGCTTTGCTGACCTTGAATTTTCTTCATGCTGATGAGAAAGGCACTTCAGTTGCAGAGAGACATTGAGTAATAGAAAAGACTTCTGAGTTGAACCAACCTATCTATTTCAAGGACATACGTTTCACATGTGAGAAGAGACACCCACACTCACACTCCCAAGGCCACCTGAGGGTTTATTTAAGAGAATTCCCAGGTGGGTACAGAAGCAGAAAAGCAGGACAGAAGGAGAGGAGAAGAGAGCTACCAAAACATGGCCTCTCTTTTTAAGAGAGGGGGTGTGCACGGGTTTATGCAGCCATGCCCCGGGGCGTGTCTCTGTATGAGGTGCATCCCACCAGAGCCATGTTGGCTCAACCATGTAGAGTGCCAGGAATACTTACACATACTAACTTCAGAATGGAAGCTGGGGTATGTGCTTTCATGGGATAGAGGTTTTGCTTTTGTTTCCATAGGAGAAGAAAAAATATGGGTACCAAAAAAATTGGTAAAGAGCCAATTCAAAAAGGAGACCCCTCCTGAGGAAAAGTAATGGCTCATCTGCTGATATTACAATTGGATATGTGGTAAGGAAAATTCACTTCACAAGGCTGGGACAGGGTCTCTATTTTGTCTTTACAGAAGAATAGATATAACCATCTTCAAGACATTAAAAGGATGCTGAATGCTTAGACATCTAAAGCTGAAGAGATATCACATATGAAAAGACTACAAAGGAATATAAGGACAATTGGTACCAATATACACTATTGGGTAATTTCTCAGTTCCCACTACTTTACATCTATATCTCTTAAAGAATGTGGTCCTGGTTTGATTATAAATAAAGCTGGCTGTAGAGTTGGAGTAAGTGGCTTTCCCCTTTCAAACCCAAGCACGTTGGTAAAGAAAACCTGAGAGAGTCTGTCTCATATCAGAAAAGCCACCTGATGTGGGACAGAAGATAGATGGAATATATAGGGACCAATATTATTGTACTCTTATCTTACTTCTTTGTGTGTTTCCACCTTTTTTAACCTAAGAATCTTATCTGCACAGAGTTTTCTCCTGAAGACTTAAAATCTTCACTTGATATTAATACTACTTAGGTTTTCCGCTATAAACAATAATTTCTCCTACCAACACTCTCCAAAGCATCCAAAAGGAAGATGAGCCCCCCCACCACAACAAGTAAAAAAAGAGAGAGAGAAAGAGAGAGATAGAGACAGAGAGAGAACCTGCTGTATGCCACTCAATGATTACTTTTGAAAAATAGACCAGTTAGGACAATTGCAAGATAGCTTCATGTCATATCTTTAACAAGATTTCCATATGGACTTACTCAGTACTCTGAGAATGGTTATAGATGTTTATAGTCAGTTCCTTAGGACCTAACCACTGTTTTAGTTATAACAGGACTCAACAGAGATGCCATTGCCCACAACTCAGCAGGAAGCAACCTTATGAAAAACTATGCCTCTCCTCAGATAAGTTTTGTCTTCTGAGGGTTATGAATAATTACCATTTTGATAGGGTAGTTCCAAGATAAAATTGGGTTGAAAATAGAACAATAATATAGATGTAGGTAGATTAATGTATTTACTTATAAATAATTATTAGAAAAATATGAGCCTCAGACAGTTTGCTCTGATATGGATGCTTGAATATTGATACAAATGTGAAATCATTTTATATGTTTGATTAAGATAATATGTATATTGATAGAAATTTAAATCTGAAATTGTTTTATATATCTAAGGTAATCTGTATATTGATACAAAATTGAATTGATACAAAATATAATTGCCCTGTGTTGCACATGTTTCTACCTCTGTTTAAAATATTTTACACATTAATGCATATTGAGCATATGATTTCTATCATGCAATTTCTGCCTTTATTTATACTAGCCATAATATATATAAGGTGTTTTGCATACTTCTGTTTAGATATTTTTTTTCCTTCTTTATTTTGTATTTATCAAAAAAACAGTAAAAAGAATTTAAAAATGCCGAAGAGTTAACAATAACTATACAGAGGATAATAATCATAAGCATGGCTTATCAAGGGTGGAAATGCAAATAAGATTACTACACATATATTTTCTTTGTGTTCAGCTTTCCCTCTGAATTTTTTTTTCCATCCCTG
>PVIH01010243.1:0-76819 GCA_004025045.1 Sigmodon hispidus | reverse complement strand
AGGGAGAGATTACATAGTGCCTTGTTGACATTAAACTTTCTTAATGCTGATGAGAAAGGGACTTCAGCTGCAGAGAAACACTGGGTAATAGAAAGGACTTCTGAGTTGAATCAACCTGTTTATTTTAAGGATGTACTAACTTCAGAATGGAAGCCAGGGCATGTGCTTCATTGGGGTAGGGGTTTTGCTTTTGTTTCCATAGGAAAAGAGAAAATATGGGTACCAACGAGATCGAAAAGGAGAACCCTCCTGAGGAGGAGTAATGGCTCGTGTGCCGATAATACCATTGGATTTGTGGTAAGGAACATTCACATAATTAAGGTGGGGCAGTGTCTTAATTTTGTTTTTACAGAAGAATGGATACAATCCTCTTCACAAAGCTAAAAGGATGCTGAATGCTCAGACTTTTGAAACGTTAAAAGGACTACAGGGGATTATAAGGACACCTGACGCTGACAGGCACCAAGGGTAATTTCTCTATTCTCACAACTGTACATCTATATCTAATGATTATGTATGTATATGTATATATATATGGGGTCCTGGTTTGGTAACAAAACAGACTGGCTTTGGAGGTGGAGCAAGTGGCTTTCTCCCTCTCTAAACCCAAGCATATTGGTAAATAAAACTTTAAAAACTCTGTCTCACGTCAGAAAAGTCACCTGAAGTGGGACAGAAAATAGATGAAATATATAGGGACCAATCTTATCTCACTTTTATTTTAAATTTTGAATCTTATTCCTTTCTGCATTTTTTTTGCTCTCTTACTTTAGAAACCTTTTCTACACACAATACTCTCTAATGGTTCAATATCTTCAGTTGATAATATCCTTTGGATCCTTCACTATTAAAAACAATTTCTCCTACCAGCACTCTACAAGGCATCTTGAAGGAAAATGGGGCCCCCACCGAAAACACACAAACAAACAAATGAACAAACTAAAAAAACAAAACAAAACAAAACACATTGAGACAGAGTAAGAAGGAACCTGCTGTATGTCACTCAGTGATCACTTTTGAGGTATAGACCAATCAGGACAGTCGTAAGATAGTTTCTTATCATATCTTTAACAAATATTTCAGATGGACTCAGTATGATGAGAATGGTTTTAGACATTTGTGGAATGGTTATATATCTATATATATGTTTACAGTTACTTCATTGGGACTTAACCATTGTTTAGTTTACAGGACCCCACAGAGATACCGTTGCCCACAGGCCAGCATGAAGCAACTAAATGAAAGAACTACGCCCCTCTCCTGATAAGTTGGTCATCCAAAGGAGGGTTATGGTCAATTATCATTTTGGTACAATGGTTATAAGTTAATCTTGGGTAGAGGATAGAATGATATTATAAAACATAATAAAAAACAATTAAAAAAAGGAGTGAGAGAGAGAGAAAGAAAAGGGAACAGATAGGAGATCATTATACTTGCAAAGAACTATTAACCAAAGGATGAATGAAAAATGAATTGACATGGTACAAATGTTTGTATATTGATACAAATGGGAAATCAATCTATATGTTTGATTTAGATAACATGTATATTGATACAAAGTTGAACATGGTACGAATGTTTGTATATTGACATAAATGGGAAATTAATCTATATGTCTGATTGGGATAATATATATTGATGCAAAGTTGAATGTATAATTGCCCTATTTTGCATGTGTCTACCTCTGTCTAAAATATTTTGCACATTGATGTGTATTAAGTGCATTGTCATTTCCATAATGCAATTTCTACCTCTAATTATTTATGATAGTCATAACATTTGTTGTAGTATACACACAAGTTGTTTTATATAAATCTGTTTAGATATATTTTTATATTTAATGATATATAGTTAGGATATTGTTGTCATTTGATAAAAAATGTGTATTTTGGTCAATTTTCCTAAGATTGTTATACTTGAAATTATTTGTAGGAGCTGTACACTCATTTTGGAATGCCTATTTTTACAATGTTAGCCTCACTTTCTTGGTTGATTGGAATTGCAAATTATGGTTACTCAGATTTATCACCTAACAGTCAGGATACTCAGGCTTTTCAGAAACATGTCAGAATATACCAAATAGATAGGCGCCTTCAACCACTTCATAGACCAAGAGAATATGGCATTCAAGATTTCGTTATCTCGAATTTGGCCTTGAGAGACATGACAACTCCTGGCATCACCGTTCCTTTCTCAAGGTGGTGTTGAGCATCACAGACATCTTGCAAAGAGATTGTTTAGTTTGGCTAATAATGGCCTGAGGGGCAAAGGACTGCACTTGCCCCCACTGCTGTCAGCGTGCTCACTGTCCAAATTGGACCTGTGGGATGAGGGATAGAGACTGCCGAAGCCTGCCTAGCCAGGATAAGACAGTCCTACCAAAAATACCCTGCTTCTATGGAGACTTGTCAGATATCATAGGCCAGTAGCCACAAGGATGGATGCTCCTGTTACACAGAGAAGTGGTGGATGAATGTCCAGGTAGTTAACTGTCGTTGTCTTCTCCTAGATTCTGGAAGTTACTTCATGCTTCCAACTTTAGGTATATATTTTCCTTCTCAGGTCTTGAAGATTAGATAGTTGAGGTTGTTATTACTTCACATTCCAGCAAAGACACTCAAGTCTTAGAACTCTATTATTTAGGATAAACAGCCTTAAAGCAATCCCTGTGCATTTTCTCGTATCAACATTTTAGATATTAACTTGTATTTTGTAGTTGTTGTTTGTTAGCGGTAGTTTGACCTCACTTATGTTAGTACCTTCTTCTTTCCCAGACACTGTCTTATGATGATCCCTGTAGTATGTAATTTTATACCTAGTTTAGAACCTTCCTATTTAGACAAAACGGGGAGATGTATCAGGAAATCATGGATTGTACAGGTGTGGGGGTTGCAGCGAAGCGCAGGGCTGGGAGGGGCATGGTCTCTGAGACGGCACCTGTGGAGACGGAAGCAGAGCGCTGAGGGAGAGGCGGGGTTTCCGGTGGCTGGCGGCGAGGCTGTGGGTCAGTACGGCGGCTTGGTGCGTTGCTAAAACCTCCTTTTGTAAGTGATTCTAACAAAATACACCTTATTTAAAACATACCTCTTGGGGGCGGGTTTTTACCGTGATAGACACCCACCATCTCCCTCCAACCCCAGGGAGAGGCCAGCTGGTCCGAATCTCCTTCTGCCCTATCTGCTATACAGAAAGAGATCAGCAATACATGACCCACAAAATTCTACCAAGGAACTTCTACAGCTGATAAACACCTTCAGCAAAGTAGCAGGATACAAGGTGAACTCAAATCAGTAGCACATCTATACACTAAAGATAAAAGGGCTGAAAAAGAAATAAGAGAAATATCTCCCTTTATAATAGCTGCAAATAGAATTAAATACCTTGTAGTAAGTATAAGCAAAAAAGTAACAGATCTATTTGACAAAAACTTTAAACCACTGAAGAAAGAAATTGAAGAGGATATCAGAAAATGGAAAGCTCTCCCATGTTCCTGGATAGGTAGGATCAATATAGTAAAAATGGCAATTCTACCAAAAGCAATCTAAAGATTCAGTGCTCTGCCCATCAAAATCCCAACACAATATTTTATGGACCTTGAAAGAACAATATTAAATTTCATTTGGAATAACAGGAAAGCCAGAATTGCCAAAACAATTTTGCTCAACAAAAGAACCTCAGGAGGCATCACCATCCCTCACTTCAAGTTATACTATAGAGCTACAGTAATAAAAACAGCCTGATTCTGACATAAATACAGACTTGTGGATCAATGGAATCAAATTTAGGATCTGGGCATTGACCCCAAAACCTATGAACACCTGATCTTTGACAAAAAGACCCAAAATATTCCATTAAAAAAAAGATAGTATCTTTAACAAATGGTGTTGGCATAGCTGGATGGTAGTGTGTAGAAAAATGAAAATAAATCCAAGCCTGTCACCATGCACAAAAGTCAAATCCAAGTGGATCAAAGACCATAACATAAACCCAGCTACTCTGAACTTAATAGAAAAGAAAGTAGGAAATATTCTTCTACAAATTGGCAGAGGGGACCACCTCCTAAATATAAGGCCAGTGGCAAGACACTAAGAACATCGATCAATAAGTGGGACCTCCTGAAATTGAGAAGTTTCTGTAAAGCCAAGCACACTGTCAATAGGGCAAAATGACAGCTACAGAATGTGAAAAGATTTTCACCAACCCTACAAGTGACAGAGGACTGATCTTTAAAATATATAAAGAACTCAGGAATCTAGAGCTGAAAACCTTGAATAACCCAATCAAAAAATGGGGTTTAGAACTAAAAAGGTAATTTCAGCAGAATTACAAATGGCTGAATGGCTTGAAAAGGTGCTCAACATCTTTAGCCTTCTGAGAAATGCAAATCAAAACAACTTTGAGATACCACTTGACACCTGTCAGATTGTCTAAGAGAAAAGACACAGATGACAGCCTATGCTGGAGAGGTTGCAGAGCAAGGGGAACACTCCTTCATTGTTGGTGGAAGTGTAAGCTAGTTCAGCCACTCAGGAATATAGTATGGTGGTTTCTCAGAAAACTGGGAATGAATCTCTCCAAGAATCCAGCAATAGCACTTCTGGGTGTTTACCCTAAAGATGCACATTTGCACCCCAAAGGCATTAGCTCAACTATGTTCATAGCAGCATTATTTGTAATAGCAAGAACCTGGAAATAACCTAGATAACCCTCAACTGAAGAATGGAATAACATACTGTGGTACATCTACACAATGGAGTACTACTGAACAGTAAGAAAAAATGATATCCTAAAATTTGCAAGCAAATGGATGGATTTGGAGAATATCCTCCTGAGCGAGGTATCTCAAACCCAGAAAGATATGCAGTCGATGTACTCACTCATTAGTAGAGTCTAAACAAAAAAGTATGAAGCAAAACATGTGCCAACTGCAAACCATAATCACTGAACATCTTGGGATCTGAAACACCTTGGACTGATATCTTATATCCCACTTCCTCTAGAGGAACACATGACTCAGTCTTGATGTTGGGGTAGGAAACTGGATCTGCCAGGAGTGGAGGCTGAACTGAGCAATATTGGGACCTTGGGACCTCCTGCCCATGCTTGGGAGGAAATGTGGAAATGTGAAGAAGAGAGAGTGACTGGAGGGGCGGGAGGGGGAAGGGACCTTGAATAAGGATATACACGGATAGAAAGTGTGACTTTATTCATAATAAAAAATAGAAAATGGGTAATTTTCTAGATACATACCATGTACCAAAGTTAAATCAAGATCAGATAAGCAATATAAATAGTCTCTTAACTCATAGTGAAGTAGAAGTGGTCATTAGGTATCTACCTATCAAAGAAAGCCCTGAGGCACATGGTTTAGTGTAGAATTCTATCAGATTTTTAAAGAAGTCTATGTCAACACTCCTCAAATTCTACATAAAACAAAGAGAAGTTATATTGCCTAATTCATTTTACAAGGCCAACGTAACCATTATACCCAACTACATAAAGACCCAACAAAGAAAAAAAGTATTACAGTCATTTCTTTTATGTACATAGATATAAAAATTCTTAATAAAATACTTCAAACCAAACACAAGAATATATCAAAGTGTTCATATCTTCCATGACCAAGTTGGTTTCATCCAAGAGATGCATGGATAGTCAACATATAAATTGATATATGCAATCTACCATATAAACAAATTGAAAGACAAAAATCATATGTTCATCTCATAAAGTGAAGAAATGGTGTTTGACAAACTCCAGTATTCCTTCATGATAAAAGGCCTGGAAAGTTAGGGGATGTAAGAAACATATCTCAACACAATACAGTCAGTTTACAGCAAGCCCATAGCAAATATCTACCTAAATAGAGAGAGAATCTCCAAGCAATTTCACTAATATCAGGAATAAGTAAAGATTGGCAAGTATCTCAATATATCAATTGTATTATAAATATAAAATTGAATGTATTATAATATATTGCTAGAGTAATAACACAACTGAAGGAGATAAAAGAAATATGATTTGAAAAGGAAGAAATCAAAGTATCTTTATTTGTAGCTTTTATGATATAATATATATCTGACCCAAATGTATCATTGGGATACTACTACAGTTGATAAACACTTTCAAAAATGTAGTTAGATACAAAATTAACTCACAAAGATCATGAGGTATACAAATAAAAAGTGAACTGAAAAAAACCAGTGAAACAAAACTTTAAACAATAGCATCAAATAATATACCAATATTGAGGTAGCTCTAATCCAGCAAATGGAGGACTTGTGTGATCTAAACTTTAAGTCATTTAAGAAACTGAAGAAGATATCATATAATAGAAAGAATTGTCTTAGTTAACTAAATATATATAGTTAATAAGAAATATGCATATGTAAATGGAAGCATATATAATATTTTTCTCAGTATCTATTCAGTAAGATTTGTTTGTGTGGTCTCCATCTGAGTTTGTCTAAAATGGTAGCTAAACCTTGCTGACACTACATCTGTAACGACTGAGTGTGGCAACCATGACAACCTGCAATAGAACACTTTTCTTTCAATAACCAGTAGCTTTGGGAAACAGAACAGATGATGTTCATCTGGATCCTCTGAAAGGTTTCTGGGCTGTCTTCACAGGGCACAGCCTGTGAGTTTGGGATAGGTACTCTTGTTAGATAACACCCATGTTTCTAGTTAAAACTAGAATCTTTTTTTATAATGACAATGGAACAGCAGAATTCAGTTCATAGAGGAAGTGGTATGCTTATGCATCATTTATCAGGTTCTGCATGAATAATGCATAGGAAATTTGAATAACACCAGATCTTTAGGCTTTGTGAATCACATGAGGTTAAAGGTTTTCATCAATATCTTTAGAAGGAGAAACCAAAAAATATATAATTTTCTTCTGTCCAGCCATTGTTCATTTTTCTTAAGATTCCTCATGTCCAGAAATATCTTTATTTAACAATCCTTCCATTTTAACATATGTAGACATGAGCCAAAAAGCAGAATTGTTCTTGTACTATTTCAATTAACATTTTACTTGCCAGAGTGACTACACCTGGAGAAGCAGCCCACCTTGAAGAAGTGAATAGAGCATGCCCAATTATCTGCATCTCTTACACCTGTGCAGACACCTGTACGTAGATACCATATGACTACTCAGTATCTATCCCAGCATTGCTGATCATTACTTCTTAACATAGAGGATTCAACTTCACAAATGGCATCTTTGAGGATCTTATAATAGAGTTGTTAACATATTAACAATCCGTTAGCAGTCTGGACTGTCATGAGAAAGAACCCACGCACAATATGAACTATCATTTATTTTTGCTCATACCAAGAAAAGACAACATTTATTTTAATAAACTAAGACACAGCAGAGAAAAAAATAGGTCTATATGCACAGAATGGGTCACTTAGAGACAGCCAAATGTTGCCTCTTAAAAGGAACACAGGGCAGTTTGGGAACTTGCAAATTGTTGTTAACTTTCACAAAAATAGGCAAACTGTGTTCTTGGTCACTCTGGGAGGAAATCCCAATTTCTGAGCTAGTTTTTATTTGTTTGTTTGTTTGTTTGTTTGTTTGTTTGAATAGTGATTGGTTGATGCTATTATTTACAGTCCACAGGGATAGTTTTCTGGGAAGCTACTCAGCTGGAAGGCTGCTGCTGTAGGGTTCTTACTAGCTGCTAACCACAGAATAATTTGTATTTCCTTGTGAGATAGAAAGCTGTAGCTCTGCATATTATGATCCTAGAAAGACAATTTTTAATGGAGAATTGTTTAAAGTATGTGCAGAGATATGAGAAAAATTTGAGCAATTCTTACTCAAATACTCAATTACTCTAATGATTTTCATTACCTGGCCCACTGGCAGTCAGTATTGTAAAGACATGGTGTCCATAATCTTATTATGAGCACTGTATGGTCATCTAAGAGAGTGACTATACACTTAATTTTTAAAGATGTTTGTGTTTCTCATTCAATCATATGAGACAAATATAATCATTTGAAAATGAGAAAAGGAAGGATTTTTGCACAGATTGTGTTTGGGTGAGTTGGGTGAAGACTGTTTATTTGGAGTAGCTTTTCCAAATCATGATGATGTTATTTCTACAGAGAAAGAGCCACCATAGGTGGGAAGATTTTATGCATGATATCTATTTCAAGAGTAAGAGTCCTCATTTGTATGTCAGTCTATTGTACAACAGGCATATCACAGCTGAGCTCCAGAGACTTTACACATAAATGCATCACTATTCTGATTTAGTTTTATTTTGTCTCATAAATAATTAGCTTATTTATGACTCTTTCTTCAGGAAAACTTTTTTCTCCTGAAACCCTGTTAGCCTTTTCTCATAACCATATATGTATGGCTAGTTTCAGAATCAGCAATGTGCAGGGCTGGAGTGAATCATCAAGGGATGGACAGATTGTAAGGAATTTATCTTATAAAGATAAGCACAGACTTTTGTAGACTACGAGAAATCGAGTTTAAAAGAGTGCATGTGAGATTTTAAAATTGTTTGCAGGCATCTGGACCTGATTACTGAGCTTTTCAGTTATACATTGAGCAGGCTAGGTGGGATCTTCTGGCAGACTATTGCAGAGAGCTGTTGAAGAAGTCAACTGAAAGAACACTTGCCCCTTAGAACCAAGAGAGGGGAAAGTGCCTGTGAATGCATCAGCATGTCTGCTTTCCTGGAGCTTACACTAGTTTTTACTGAAAAATACCTGCTTCTTCAAAAGAAAAAAAATGACATGCTGTGGCTGTAAGTTTGATTCCAATGGCATATATGTCAGATTAAGTGCTTGTTTTAAAATAAACTAACATAGAAATTTTCACTAAAAATTTTTATTTTGGCCCTCTACCAATTAATCATAAAAATAATTTGTGCTGATTAAGTGTTCCAAGCAATTTGTAGATTTTTGATTTGTACAAGGTGATTAATTTTCTGGAACTGTAGTTAATCATATGGAGCTAAACCGAAGAAAGATAACCACTTCAACTGGGAAGCATGGATGCTCATCCATCTTTGTTGCCAACACCCAATAAAAAATGAAAATAAAAGGCTATAGAAACCTATCATCTTGAATAAATATGGCCAGAAGTCACAAGATTTTTTTTAAGACTATGAGAATTTGTAAAAATCAACCACATTCTTTTACCTCCACAAACCTGCTTTAGCAAAGAAATCCTACTCACTTAAATTTTCTGTCTATAAAACATTTTCTAGCTCAGTTACTATTTGGAATGCTTATATGAATACTTGAACTTTTTAGAACCACTGAGATAATATTCTCAGCAATCATTTTACTCAAATGATACATATGCCCTTTAAATATATATCTCCGAAGCAGTAGATTAGACTGGCCCTCAAGCTCATAGGAGAAGCTTATTTTTGCCACAGGGTATCATTAATATCAAGACTCATAATTGTCCAGTGAACAGAGAATACAGTGTCTGTGGCATGTTTAACTCTAAATGCTACATCTGTATCACACTCTTTCACCCTCCTTCACAGAAGCTGTGGTTGCTTGCATGAGATCAAACATTTCAACACCTCAGGAAGGATAGGATCGAACACCATCCCAGCAGAATCACTTGATGGTGTATGGGGGAGGGGGACTCACTTTTCACTGGTGGTGTGGCTCCTGATGGGTTGAACCTGTTCCAGTACCTGACATTTGTGAACATTGGGTAGCATTAATTTTGGCCTCAGTTGGAAAAAATGCATGTGTGTGTGTGTGTGTGTGTGTGTGTGTGTGTGTGTGTTTGTATATGTGTATGACATGAAATTGGGATGAGAACATTGGTGATACAGAAGGAGCTGAAGTGTAGGAGTGGGGTAAAAAACGATCAAAATATATTGTACTCACGAATGATATTTTAAGAAGCAATACCATGTGGAATGTGTATGTGCACACGTGCACATGTGTGTGTGAAATTTTTACATTTAAAAGGACACAAAGAACTTAAAAAAACATAAACCTTAAAAACTGTCACTTAAAATGAGTTGGTGATATGCTGATTTTTATTTTATTGGAGAGAGTAAGCAGAGCTGTGGAAACTTTGGCTGTGGGTGTCTGGCTTTCATTCCTGTCTCCCATGTGTCAGCCACTGGAGCAGGCACTGGTGGGACTCTGAACTTACAGGGAGAACCCTTAAATGGCACTGTCCATTAAAGCAAAGATGTCAAGTGATCTAGCATCCTGAGGTCAAGTGAGAAGTGTTGAAAATTTATAGAGATGCCTTTAAACTAATCAGGTAAGCACTCTAACCTCTTAGCATGTTTCCCCCCCTCCAGCCTGTGTCTCATGACTGAGTATCTTTTATTGAATGTACTTTTTCTTCTCATGCAGTACATTCTTATTTTTGTTTCCTCTCCCACAACTTTCCCCAGATCTTTCCCACTGACCAGAATTCGTACCCTTACTCTTTTATTAGAATACAGATAGGCTTTTACAACAATGATGATATAAAATAAAAACAAAACAAATGAACCAAAAAAAGATACAAGTAAATAATTGCTTTACAAAATTTTTTGTTCCTAAATATTTTTTTTTATTTTTATACCCAAACATTATTACATAATTTCCCCCTTCCCTTTCTTTCCTGCCACATTTTTTAATATCTGTCCTGTCTTTCTCTCTATACATATAGTCAGTTACAAAATAAAATTCATTAGGTTCTACCACATATTTAAAATATTGTAGTTTCAAATTCTTAAAAACAAGCTTGATGGGATGGCTTATGCTTGCAATCTCAGAATTTAGGAGGGTTAGAAAAGAGATTTGCTTTGAATATTAGATCAGCTTGGTTTATTCACTATTTCCAAATCAGCCTGGAATACAGAGTACATCACCAACTTGTTCCCCTTTGCCAAATTGTCAGTCCTGAAAAATACATACAGGTAACATTTTATGTATTAAACAGATTATATTTTGAATATATATGTATACACATATACATATATGAATTCAATAACAATTGAGGCAAAAGAGGTCAGAAATTTGAAAGAAAGTGGGGAAGGGTAGTAGAAGATTTTAGAGGATGGAAAGTAAATGGAAAAATGTGATTAAGATACAATCTCAATTCTATTTCATGTGTCTCCCCTGACCTAAACCTTTCTTGTTACTTAGCTTCAAAAAATAAAAAAAGATACAATCTCAGAAATAAACAGTAAAATATAATGAGATCTATTATCATGCATGATTTAGACATTAATAATAACAAACAAGTTACAACAAATACCAGAATGGAAGGAAGAAGGGCGGGAGGGATGAGGGAGGGGAGGAAAGTCCTGAGCATGCCCTCTGCCTCACAGATGAAGTCCATGTGGCCTCATAATCTGAGAACTGAGACGGCTGTATTTATGCTGTCCTCCAGAACAACTCTGGACAAAACTATCATAGGACAAACTGATGTGGTTATTCATTATTATTAAGTCTATTAAGACTTTGAGCAGAAATACCGGTTTTTGTCAGAAGAAGGAAGTTTTACCTGGATAAAGTTGAGAGGTTTTCATTTTCTTGGTCTCAGAGGGACATTTTTAATTGCATAATCTGTACTGTATCTTAATTAGCAGACACCTAAGCTGCATTATAATATACTATGTATGAATCTTATAGTTTCTATCTGTATTTTTTCATGAAATCTAAGTTTAATTTAATCTGAATGTGTTTTTTCAATAACTGCATCTCACACAGTATTACTATCTTCTTTGGGAGTGGAAGGATTGTTTCACTTGCCATTAAGAATTCTGTTCTTACTGATCATGGCATGTGATAATGGTAGTCTTTCCAAATCTTTCATAAGTTATTGACTTACAATAAATCCATTTTTTTGGAGATTTCCAGCTATATTGATTTTGAATGCATTAGAAAGACATAGATCTCTTTCCTGACATTTTAAAACTAAAAGATGTCAGAATATTAAGCTAGAAAATATATGAAATATGAGAAAATAACCCACATTGTTTTCCTAAAATTTTTATTTCAAATGAAAACGTGATTTTTGTTTGTTTGTTAGGTTTTTGCTTAGTTTTTTATTTATTAAGTAAAAATAAAACAATTACATTTTTAAGTTGGTAAAAATCCAACTTTCCAAATACTCAACTATCCCGTCTCCTATTGTAGACCATCACTCCCTAATTATCATTATTTCCATTGCTTTTATTTCTGTTAGAAAATTATATACATATATATTTCTAATTTGTAAATATTCATTATTTTAATCTATCAATAAGTATTTTATTATTTGTTCATTTACTTCTCTAAAACGTCCACTGAGGATTGGGGATATATCAGTGACACTTAGACACTTAGAGAGTGGTTGGAAATAGAAAAAAATGTAAATGTTCTATTGTTCACTTCTGCTACTGAAAGAATCTGGGTTGTGAAAATGCTTTTCTCCTCCAGCATACTTTCTTGTAAAGAGAGAAAGGTAAGCAAGTTACATAGTGGTATTATTTTTTTAATTTAGGACAAAAATTACCAGTCTCACCTACACTGCTCCATTATTTAAAACATCACTGAAGTGCTGTCCAAGCTTGAAAGCCTTATAGAAGGTTACATGCACAGCCTTGGTTTCCTAAGAAGTTTCCCTACAATTATTGCAGCAACAACCATAAATTTTGCCCTATTTGTTTTTGAGTGGCATAGATGGGCTACATTTTCTTTTTATTTTTCATTTCTTATTCTTTCTTGATTGAATTATAATTTTATGAACCAAATGTATGTACCAGTTTAAATTAAGCTAAGCTATCAGAGCCTCTTATACCTTGTAAATTTCATACACTGCCATTATATGGCTCAGCAAAGCCATTAAAGTCCCACCCCAGTGCTGGAGTCTCTGTGGAACTAATGTTTTAATGTAAACAGTTCTATACAATTGTGGTATGAAATACCATCTCTTCTGTACTCAAATATCACCCTTAAGTACTCATTTCTCTTAGCTGATGTCTATTATAATCTTATCATGTAGTCCTATAATACTCATGGGGACTTTAGCCAAACATAACTAAACATCATTAATGGTTCCTTTCTGCTGCCAGTCCATATGGAAATGATAAGCAGCATAATGA
Organism: Sigmodon hispidus; assembly: GCA_004025045.1. NCBI lineage: Eukaryota > Metazoa > Chordata > Mammalia > Rodentia > Cricetidae > Sigmodon > Sigmodon hispidus. The sequence continues at coordinate 63,728 of PVIH01010243.1, read as the reverse complement.
TTTCTCAAAGGCATTGGTGACCCAATCTCTGGAATTTATGTGTGTTATCTTAAATGGGATAATGTAATTAAAGTTATGTCTGGCATTTAATTATTGGTGAATTATATGAATTAATTCTCTTGCAATAAATATCCAGGTGATGCTAAAATGATTAAACAGTACCTTTAATGTGGAAAAGAGAGTATAAAGGAGTGTTTAGGAAGATGTAATCAGAGAAATAAAGCACAGAGGTAACATAGCTGTGAAAAAAATGAGAAGAGTAAAGGGAAGAATCACAAACAAAGGAGTATGAGTATCATAAAACTCATGAAGAGAAGAAATACAGCCTTACTTACACCATGAAAGCAGGCTAATGAGATCAGTGCCAAACTAATATACAGAACCATGGTATAATAAACTAATACTGTCTTACTGATTAAATATAGAACATTTTGTTATAAGCTATTGGGGATGAGAAAATCAGACTTGCCTGGAGTGTATGCGCCTTGTTGATCTGAACCACCTTGATACTTTGTGCCCTTTATGAGGAGGGGATGGGGGATGTGGTGGGAGGAGGATGCAGGCAGACTGAGAAGGATTGGGAATAGGGAAGGATTGGTGATCAGGGGGATACATGAAAAAAAGGCCCTTTTTTAATAAAGAAAGTAAAAAGAAAAGAGTAAAGAGCCAGTGAGTTTGAAGGAGAGCAAGAAGAGCTATATGGAAGGAATTGAAGGGAGGGAAAGTAACAGTGAAATGTTGTAATAAAAATACAATTTTAAAAATAGGATGTATATGCCTGCTTAAAATAATCTAAGGTAGAATAAATATGTCCTGTTCAGCCTTTTTTCATAATAATACAGTATTAAAGTTTCATTATCTAAAAAAAAGTAAACTGAAACTTCAATAGTAAAATAATTTAGGTAAGCAAAAAGAAGAAACATTTGAAAATCATAATACATACTGTAGATTATTTAATAGCAGGGTTTTATCATACAGTATTGCCATTCTTACAGCTTCTTAGACTAGGGTTTATAGAAAAATTTTAGTGTTGTCCTTTGGATTTGTGAATGGGTGGACGCCTTGTCATGGGAGAGGACAAGGTAAATTCCGTGCTCTCATGAACAGCTTTATGGACTGGGAATGGTATACATTCAGGTATACATACACTCGGGAGAGAAGTAAGGAATAGAGCTGACAAGCATCTGAAATTCAGCGAAGAGGGAGATGAGTTCATATATAGTGATAGCAAACCAGGCACACATTTGACAATAGAACTATAAAACAAATCTAACAGGAAAGGAAAGTGATTCAGAGCCAAAGTACAAACTTAAAAAAAAATTAACCTCCTTGAAATTGTAGTACATTGCTTCAGGGGCCATGAATGTGGGTGTTCTTATTGAGGGGGGATTCAAGATAATTAATTTTCACCTGAAATTTTTCTGTATTTTTATGAGATTGTGTTGCTATATCTACTATGTTAATAGACAATTTTTAAAACACGATTTTGCTTTACTTCTAAAATTCACTTAGGAATGAGTACATACCATATGTGTTACCTCATATTACCTCACTCAAGATGTTTTTATTTTTCTAGTTCAATCCAGTTGCCTGCAAATTTTAGGATGTCATTTTTTTTCCTATTCTTTGGTTGAGGGGCATCTAGGTTATTTCCAGGTTCTGAACATTATGAATAATGCTGCTATGAATACAGTTGAGTAAATGCCCTTGCAGTATGAATGTGCATCACCCAAGAGTGGTATCACATTTAGTGTAGAGAGATGCCTTTCTCAGCTTTGACACTAGGAGTCGGCCTATCGCAGACTGTATTTACTTTCTCTGGGAGTCCTCACTCTCTCTGAGGAGTTGATAGGGAAGTGGTGCAGAGGGAAGCTGAAGGAGGGTGATTGAAAATGGGGAGGGAGAGAGGGTGAACAGTGGTTGGTATATAAAAATAACTTTTTAAATACAAGTTATTATAAACAAACAAACAAACACAACAAAATGTGATTTTTAGAAACAGGCCAGATAATTTCTGAAGCATTTACATTCTATATTGGTCTAATATCCTCATTTGTAAAATTCTTATCTTGCAAAATTATCAAAAAAATAAGCATTCTTAAAAATCTGGGATCCGACTCTGTAGCAGGCTCAGATAAAGTCTGCCTGTCACCATACCCACAGCTGCTGCTGAGGGAATTTGCATGGCTACCCACCTCCACCTCCAACTGAACTTAACAGATAAGGACTGGGGTCCCTGAAGGATGGACTCAGACCCTGCCCAGAGAGGTGACAGGAGGCACACAGCCCGAGTGCTACAACTGACCAGGAGTCACCTAATCGTGAACCACTGAAGCGATGGGCAAACGTCAGTACAAAAACTTACATAATAATACAAAGAATAACAAGATAACTCCAGAAGAAAGTGGCAATCTTACAAATACAAGACCTGAACTGATGAATGAAGAAGAAACAGAAGGAAGCAACACCAAAAATTCCTTTTTGATGATCATCGAAGCTCTCAAAGAAGATATAAAAAATAGCTTTAAAGAAATAGAAGAAAATACAAACAAAAATTGGAAGAGATGAACAAATCTATGAAAGAACATGCCAGGAACTAAAAGCTGAAATAGAAGCAATGAAAAAGGCACAAAATGAGGCAAGGATGGAAATAGAAAATCTGAAGAAAAAAGCTGGAACCACAGATAAAAGCATAACAAACACAGTTCAAGAGATGGAAGATAGAATCTCTGAAGTAGAAGACAAAGTAGCTCAAATAGATATATCAGTCAAAGAAAATAGTAAAACTAAAAAAGCCATAACTCAAAATGTTCAGGAAATCTGGGACACCATGAAAAGACTTAATTTGAGAATAATAGGAATAGAAGAAGGAGAAGAATACCAGCTCAAAGGCACAGATAATGTTTTCAATAAAATCATAGAAGAAAACTTCCCTAACCTGAAGAAGGAAATGCCTATAAAGATACAAGAAGCTTACAGAACACCAAATAAATATGACCCTCCAAAAAAATCAGCACACCACATTATAATCAAGCCACAAAACATACAGAACAAAGAAAAAATTTTAAGAGTTGCAAAAGAAAATGGCCAACTCACATATAAAGGCAGAACCATCAGAATAACGCCTGACTATTCTAAGGAAACGATGAAAGCTAGAAGGGCTTGGTCAGAAGTTATACAGACGCTAAAAGAGCATGACTGCCAAACTAGAATACTATACCCTGCAATATTATCAATCACCATAGATGGAGTAAACAAGGTATTTTAGGACAAAGTCAGACTGAAAGAATATCTATCTACAAATCTAGCACTACAGAGAGTGTTAGAGGGAAAACTCCAACCTAAAGACCCCAGATACACCCACGAAATCACAAACAATCAATAATTACACAGAAGAATACTCCAGAGAAAAGAAAAAAAAACAAGTTACCACCAAAAATGGCAGGAAATATATATCAATGCTCACTAATTTCCCTTAATATCAATGGTCTCAACTCTCCTATAAAACGTCACACACTAACAAGATGGATACAACAACAGAAGCCATCCTTCTGTTGCCTACAAGAAACACACCTCAACTGCAAAGACAGACACAGGCTTAGAATAAAGGGTTGGGAAAAGATTTTCCAGTCAAATGATCCTAAGAAACAAACGGGGGTTGCAATCCTAATATCTAACAAAGTAGACTTTAAGCTAAAAGCAATTAAAAGGGACCAAGATTTGTCACAGGAAAAATTGGTCAAGAGGAGATTTCAATCTTGAATATTTATGCCACTAATATAAGGGCACCTACTTATGTAAAAGAAACACTGCTAAAGCACGAATCCCACATCAATTTTTACACCCTAATAGTGGGGAACTTCAATACCCCACTTTCAACCCTGGACACATCAACCAGACAGAGTCTCAACAGAGAAATACGGAGTCTAAAAGAGGTTATGATGTAAATGGATTTAATAGATATCTACAGAAGCTTCCACTCAAACGCAAAGGATTATATATATTTTTCAGCTCCTCATGGAACTTTCTCCAAAATTGACCACATAATTGGTCATAGAGCAAATATTAGCAGATACAAAAATATGTAAATAATCCCTTGTAACATATTGGACCACCAGGGACAAAAGTTACAGTTCAACAACATCAAAACCCAAAGAAAGCCTACCAACTCATGGAAACTAAACATCACTCAGCTGAACCATCTCTGGATCAAGGAAGAAATTAAGAAAGAAATCAAAGTCTTCCTAAAATTTAATGAAAATGACTCCACAACCTATCCAAAATGGTGGGACACAATGAAAGAAGTCTTAAGAGGAAAATTCATAGTGTTAGATGCCTATATGAAAAACCTAGAGAAATCCCACACTAGAGACCTAAGAGCTCAGCTGAAAGCCTTAGAATAATTAGACGTGAACTTACCTAGAAGGACTAGACGGTAGAAAATAATCAAACTTAGAGCTTAAATCAATACAATTAAAACAAAAAGAACAATACAAAGAATTAACAAATCTAAGAGTTGGTTCTTTGATAAAGTCAACAAGATAGATAAGCCTTTATCTAAACTAATCAAAAAACAGAGAGAGAGTGTTCAAATCAAGAAAATCAGAAATGAAAAGGGGGACATAACAATAGACCCCCAGGAAATACAGAGAATTATCAGATCATATTTTGAAAATCTGTATTCCACAAAAATGAAAAACCTAGAAGAAATGGACAGCTTTCTGGACAGGTACCATCTACCAAAATTAAATGAAGATCAGATTAATTACCTAAACAGAACTATAACCCTTAAGGAAATTGAAGCTGTCATTAAAAACCTCCCCAAAAATAAAATCCCTGGTCCAGATGCTTTTAGTGCCAAATTCTACCATACATTCAAAGAAGATTTACTACTGTTACTCCTCAAACTATTTCACACAGTAGAATCTGAAGGAATATTGCCAAATTCCTTTTATGAGGCCACAATTACCCTAATACCGAAGCCACTCAAAAACACAACAAAGAAGGAGAATTACAGACCAATTTCACTAATGAATATTGATGCCAAAATTCTCAACAAAATTTTGGCAAACTGTATACAACAATGTATAAAATATATCATCCACCACAACCAAGTAGGCTTCATCCCAGAAATGCAGGGCTGGTTTAACATATGAAAAACTGCAAATGTTATCCATCATATAAACAAACTAAAGGAACAAAACCACATGATCATATCCTTAGATGTGAAAAAAGCCTTTGACAAAGTTGAACAGTCCTTTATGATTAAAGCCCTGGAGAGATCAGGAATACAGGGAGAATACCTAAATATAATAAAGGCGATTTACAAAAGCCGACAGCCAGCATCAAACTTAATGGAGAAAAATACAAAGCAATCCCACTAAAATCAGGAAGTAGACAAGGATATCCTCTCTCTCCTTTTCTATTCAATATAGTTCTCGAAGTTTTAGCTAAAGCAATAAGGGAACAAAAAGAGATTAAGGGGATACAAATTGGAAAAGAAGAAGTGAACCTATCTCTATTTGCAGATGACATGATTGTATACATAAGGGACCCACAAAATTCTTCCAAGGAACTACTACAGCTGATAAACACCTTCAGCAATGTAACATGATACAGGTTTAACTCAAAGAAATCTGTAGCCCTTCTATACACTAAATATAGAAGAGCTGAAAAAGAAATAAGGCAAACATTATCCTTCATAATAGCTGCAAATAGTATTAAATACCTTGGAGTAACTATAACCAAAGAAGTAACAGACCTATTTGACAAAATTTTTAAATCACTGAAGAAAGAAATTGAAGAGGAAATTAGAAAATGGAAAGCTCTCCCATGTTCCTGGATAGGTAGGATCAACATAGTAAAAATGGCAAATCTACCAAAGGCAATCTACAGATTCAATGCACTGCCCATCAATATCTCAACACAATATTTTTTGTACCTTGAAGGAACAATACTCAATTTCATTTGGAATAAGAGCAAAGCCAGAATTGCCAAAACAATTTTACTCAACAAAAGAACCTCAGGAGGTATCACCATCCCTGACTTCAAGCTATACCATAGAGCTACAGTAATAAAAACAGCCTGCTACTTGCATAAAAATAAACTTGTGAACCAATGGAATAAAATTGAGGATCCAGACATTAACCCAAAAACCTATGAACACCTGATCTTTGACAAAGAGGCCCAAAATATTCAATGGAAAAAAGATAGTATATTTAACAAATGGTGTTGCCATAGCTGGATGGAAGTGTTTAGAAAAATGAAAATAGATCCAAGCCTGTCACCCTGCACAAAACTGAAATCCAAGTGGATCAAAGACCTCAACATAAACCCAGCCACTTTGAACTTGATAGAAAAGAAAGTAGGAAATACACTTCTACAAATTGGCACAGGCGACCACTTCCTAAATATAACATCAGTGGCACAAACACTAAGACCAACAATCAATAAGACACTAACACCAGTGGCACAGCACTAAGACCAACAATCAATAAGTGGGATCTCCTGAAGCTAGGAAGCTTCTGCAAAGCCAAGGACACTGTCAATAGGACAAACGACAGCCTACAGAATGGGAAAAGATTTTCACCAACCCTACAAGTGATAGAGGACTGATCTCTAAGATATATAAAGAGCTCAAGAATCTAGAGCCCAAAACCTTGAATAACCTAATCAAAAAATGGGGTGCAGATCTAAAAAGGGAATTCTCAGCAGAGGAACTACGAATGGCTGAAAGGCACCTGAAAAAGTGCTGATCATCTTTAGCCATCAGAGAAATGCAAATCAAAACAACTTTGAGATACCACCTGACATCTGTTAGATTGGTTAAGATAAAAGACACAGATGACAGCCTATGCTGGAGAGGATGCCAAGCAAGGGGAACACTCCTCCATTTTTGATGGGAATGTAAGCTTGTTCAGCCCCTTTGGAATGCAATATGGTGGTTTCTCAGAAAATTGAGAATCAATCTCCCCAAGGACCTAGCAATACCACTTCTGGGTATATACCCTAAAGACGCACAATCACACTCCAAAGGCATTAGCTCAACTATGTTCATGGAAACATTATTTGTAATAGCAAGAACCTGGAAAGAACCTAGATGTCCCTCCACTGAAGAATGGATTAACAAACTGTGGTACATCTACACGATGGAATACTACTCAGCAGTAAGAAAAAATGATATCCTAAAATTTGCAGGCAAATGGATGGATTTGGAGAATATCCTCCTGAGTGAGGTATCACAAACTCAGAAAGATAAACAGGGGATGTACTCACTCATTAGTGGTCTCTAAACAAACTAACAAGAAAAAAGCCAAGCATACCCAAGCTGCAAACCACAACCACTAAACAGCTTGGGATCAGAAACACCCTGGACTGATCCTTCGGATCCCACTCCAACTATAGGAACACCTGACTCACTCTTGAAGGAGGGGGGACAATACTGGATTTGCCAGGAGTGGAGACTGAACTTAGCATTATTGAGTCAGTGGGACCAAAGGACTGTCTGCCTCCAGCCCAGGGAGGGGATGGGGAGTTTTGGAGAAGAAAAAGTGACCTGAAGTGGTGGGAGGGGGAAGGGACCTTATATAAGGATATACAGGTATGGAAAAAAAAATTCAGAGGGAAAGTTGAACACAAAGTATATATATGTGTGGCAATGTTATTTGCATTATCACCCTTGATAAGTTATGCTTATGATTTTTATCTTCTTTATAGTTATTGTTAACTTATCAGCATTTTAAATTCCTTTTACTGTTTTTCTTGATAAATACAAAACAAATAAAGAAGAAGAAGAAAAAAAAAACCTAACAAAACAGGTGTTGGAGTGATAGCTCAGTGCTTAAGAGCATTGACTGTTCTTCCAGAGGACCAGGGTTCAGTTCCCAGCAACCACATGGCAGCTCACAACTGTCTGTAGTTCCAGTTCCCAGTTCCAGGCAAACACCAAGGCAAATAAAGAAATAAATAAAATTAAAAAAAAAAAACTAAAAAAAAATCTGGGATCCACTAAACATTCATAAATATTAACTAATGATTGCAATAATAATTATATAATACTTACAAATTTAGAAAGACAGATGCTATAATTTTTTATAACACTCATATTCATACATTGAATCAAAAAATGCTCAATATTCCTTCAATTCTAAAATTTCCTGGCACTGCCCTCCACTCCATTACATTCCTTTGAAGCAATCAACTTAATCTTCACAGGTTCAAGGTACATAAATGTACCTCTCATTATAATAAACATGATGAAAATGTTTTTTATAAACATAAAACTTTGGCTATGCAACCTCTGCAGCTCCCTGAGACACAGACTCTGTCAGTCTGGTTAGACCAAGAGGTGAGTGACAGTTCACTCAGCCCAGACAGAGAGCCCAGTCTCTGGGACCAAGGCCTGGAGGCACAACCCATATCCCCCCGCACACCCATTGCTTCCCCAGTTGCAGGCCAGCAGGAAAGACTCCTGCAGGGAAACATTCCCACCAGTATCTCTATTGGTGGGACCATGCAGTCTTCATATTCCATTCCCTCCCCCAAACCCACCTGTCACTCTGCAAGCTCAGTGGCTCCCTGAGACATAGAATTTGCCAGCTCCAATTGAACAATGAGTTCCTATTGAACCAAGAAGGCCCCCTGAGACACAGACACAGTCAGAGCAGATTGGACCAAGATCAGCTCCCTGAGACATAGACATCATTTGCAATTGGAGGAAGAGATTGGTAATGAAAGAATACATTCAACAACATAAAGAACAATATGGCCCCACTAGACCCTAGTCACTGGTTCTACAACAAGATCTGAGCATCCAAATGTAGAAGAAGCACTACAATCGACAATTCCAGAGAAGCTAAGTAACAAGGAGTACCCTAAGAGAAACATCCATGGATCCCCTAGGAAGGGAAAATAGATATGATCTTTGGAGTAAATTAAGAGCATGAGGATATATGAAGAGGTCAGAAAAGAACATGAGGAAATATGAGGTAGAGTTGGGGTAGGGACAGAAAACAATGAGATAGAGATTTTTTGGGGTTATGGAAAACATTTGGTGCTAAGGAAATACCCAGGAATCCACAAGGATGATCCCAGCCAAGATTCCAAGCAATAGTAGAGAGGATACCTAAATTTCCCCTTCCCTATAATCAGATTGATGACTGCCCTAATTGTTACCAGAGAGCCTTCACTGAGTAACTGATGGAAGCAGATGGAGAGATCCACAGCTAAACACTGGGCTGAGCTCCCAGTCCAGCCAAAATGAGGAAGGAGAGAAAAGGGGTCAAGATCATAATTGGGAAGCCCACAGAGACAGCTGACCTGAGCTACTGGGAGCTCACTGACTCTTTACTGACAGCTGGGGAACCTGCATGGAGCTAAACTAGGACCTCTGAATGTGGATAACAGTTGTGTGGCTTGGGAAGTTTGTGAGGCCTCTGGCAGTGGGAACAAGATTTAAACCTAGTTCATGAACTGGCTTTTTAGAGCCCATTCTTCATGGAGGGATGCTTTACTCAGACTTGATACAGGGGGAGGGACTTGTTTCTGCCTCAATTTGATATGCTAGACTTTGTTGATTCCCTAAGGGAATCTCTTTGAGGAATGGATTGCAGAGGTGGAGAGGGTGGGGGGAGTAGGGAGTGGGAGTGGGGTATAAAACTGTGGTGTGAGTGGGAGGAAGGGAAGGAGGGTGAGCTGTTGCTGGTATGTAAAAATAAACTTTTAGATAAAAATTTAATAACAAACATAAAACATGTTGGAAGATATGCATATATTGCAAATTATGATTTAATGAATCCACTACCCCCACACACAAATAGAGCAACCAACTGTCATTTTAAATGGGCAATGTAAATGAGTCATTTTAGATGTGGAAAGTGATTGCTGAGGAATAAACTATGAGCAATAAGCTACTAATTTACATAACCAGTTAATGTCTCACTGTTGATCCTTTAATGAGAAATCAGTATTGAAAGGAGATTAAGGTGAAGAAAGGCATTGACGAAAACAGCTAATGTAGCTTTCGGGATCTGGGTTGCATTCTGGCTTCAAAACACTTTTCATTACAGAAAGAAGAAACAGTATCAGGAAAAGACCAGAGGAAGTATGGATAAAGTTTATTAAATTGACAAACCCTAATCTCCATCTACCTATATAGGATAGTAAAGACACATAAGAAAACCCTTTCTCTTTTTAGAAATTTTGTTTAAGCTCTATATCACCTCAGAGAAGAATAAAAATGGATCTTTAAATAGGAGAAGCTTATGTTTGCCATGGTCAATGGTAACTTCAGTGACTCATAATCAGTAAAAGAAAAACTGTTCAATGCCTAGAGATAAATGGCATTTATCTATTTATATATTCCTATATAGATAGATCTATAATATTCCTCCAAAGCTCATAGAACATTATTGAATTAATGGTAGAAATATTGTAAGAGCTTCAAGAAAAGTGTTGGGCAGTGATGTAGAACACTGACTTCTAAGAATGACATGACATCATGGTTATTGTCCTCTTGAACTCACTGCAGCTATCATTATCATCTCCACAGGTTCTATACAATTCTGTGTCTGTCAACACCTATTACTTCCAGAAGACTTATAAGCGGATCACAGTGATGGAGTTAGAGAAATATTCCACTTGTAATGTGCACCTACTTTCATCAAAAAAATCCACCCAAGCACTATGTAGCCCTTTGTTGAGGGCATTTTGATATAAAATGTATACATTATAAGAAATAAAGAGAAATTTTTGGAGGCCTTGTCATGAACCTATGCAGGGCTAAAAAAAAAAAAATTCATCCACATTTTAGGAACAACTAATTAAACTCAGTGGCTATCAAAATACAGAAAAATGAAATATGAGAGAAGAAAGGAACTAGCTAAAAAGAATGAACAATAAGAGGAACAAAGAGGGCAATGAGGTAGATGAATATGGTCAAAACATACTATGTATATGTATAAAATATCATATTGAAGCACAGTATCTTGTGCTTAAATAACATAGAGTGATAAGAATACTTATGAAAGAATTAGAATTTAGTAAGCAATGTAAAGATAGATGCCCCGGTCCGCAGGGCTTCAACACGGGAGACCACCTACGAGAGAGAATGAAGGGAAGGGAGACGCAAAGGAAGGCAGCAGGTCAAACGGGATTCTGATCGAGCTGCAGTTTTATTACAATTCTATACATGCTTATATAGTACCAAAGCAGAATATGGGGAGGGGGTAGTCAACAAACACCTGCAGGAAGCTGGCCAGGGGAAGCAGAACGTTGGCAAGGTGACTGGTCTTGTTTCAGGGGAGGGTTGCTAGGTATCCTCACTATAGAATGTTCTTGTTATTCTATTCTATAGAGTTACCTTAGAGGGCTGCTAAGTAACCTAGCCACAGAATGTTCCTGTTATTCTATTCTTTAGAGTTACTTCTTAGTTACTGTTAAGCAAACCAGAACATCTATTTTACTTTGGGAGAACATCTACTTTTCTCAGGGTCGTGCTGGCTCAGTGGTTGGTTTCTCATCAAGTTCCCATGGTGGCCTTTTGTTAGAGGCCTAGAGGCTGGGTCTTGGTCCCTGACATCTCCTCCCTTTACTTTTACTTAGGACCAGTAAGGAATTGAGGAGGTTCAGAGGGGCGACAGAGACTCCATCCCACAGGGTATTTTCCGGGAGGCGGCATCAGGGTCCATGGGCATCCCCACAGTCCCTGAGCTACTGGAGAGGCACAGTTTTGAGTGGGGGCGAAAAGGGATTCCTGCACAACCACCATGCAATAGAATATGTCATCCAGGGTGCTCAGGCTGTTGGAGGACTCCACCGAGTCCTTACCTCGCACAGTCCAGACTGTGCCCTCTTTGTTCCTCAATACTCAAGCCCATGTCCCAAGCACATTAGCAACCCTGCCTGAGATTCAGGGGATGTGCAGGGGGGCTGGGGATTATGCCCCTGTCCTCTAGGTCTAGCCGGTGATAATGAACCTGAATGCGTTTCTCCTCACTTTGTCTGAGCTGTGTTTGAACAAACAGCTTTAGTCGTGAGAAAGCCCATGGTCCAAAGGTTAAAATAATAATCAGGCCGACCATTGGTCCAAGGAGGGAGGGTAGCAGAGTGGTGAGCCATGGAGAGGTGGAGAACTATGTTTGAAACCAGTCGAGCTCCTTTTCCCTTTCTTGCCTACGCTTTTCTAATCCTTCTCTAACCTTGGCCATGCTATCTCTAGCGACCCCAGTGTGATCAGTATAGAAACAACACTCTTCTTTGAGGGCTGCACATAGGCCTCCTTGTTGGAGGAACAGTAAATCCAACCCTCGACGGTTCTGTAGAACATCCTCTGAAAGGGATGTGAGAGATGTTTCTAGGGCAGAGATGTCTCTCTCTAGCTGCACTATATCCTCATCTATGGAGACCCTAAGTTCAGAGTAATGTTTGTTGGATAAAACCATAGATGCTATACCCGTCCTTGCCCCAGTGGCACCCAATCCTAACATGACAGCTAAGGTAGTGGTGGAAATAGGCTCTCGTTTATACCTAGGGAGGGACATTTCTTGGGTTGGTATGCCTTCCCACAGGGTAGAAAATTGCTCCTGGGAGTAGTAGGTTAGGCGAGGAATAATCTGGACTAAAATACAAAACAATGGGGAAGTAGCAGTATTAAGTTCTAGGGAGATGCAGGGAGTCAGGCCATCGGTACAAGCCCACCAGGTGTTGTTGGTGGGAAGGATGTATCCGGAGGTGTCCCATCTGTTGAGAAAGTCAGTGGTGTTACAAAGGGGCTGCAGGTGGGATAGGGCCTTGGCTCCAGCAGTGATCAGACATCTGCCCTGTCCCATAACCTGGGAGAGTGTCAATCGGGACTCAGGTGCTTGTTGCCACCTGCAATCTGCAGGGTTAGAGGTCCGTGAGTAGGGAAGGTCAACTGCTACTCCCTCATAGAAAGGAGGGGTAGAGTGATAACACAGCCAGCAGGGCCCTAAATCTGATTGGGTGGCATTGAGAACCTCATGAGTCTTAATAATAAGATTGGTGATAGTTTCCTGGGTAGAGAGGGGTAGTGTTACTTTTTTCATAAATATACTTTGGCTCATTGCTTTCTTTCAGTCTCTATCTCAAAAGTATTGTACTTTGATGTTCAATGGTAAACAAGGAATAGAAATGAATGAATGAAGAGCTCCAGGTTAGGTCTTAAGCCAACCATCCCACTTTGAGACTTCTCTGAAGGCTTCCAGACCTCTCTATCAGTTGTTCCAATTATACATAACATGGCTCTTGAGACAGTTTTGCTAGAGCAAGAAAATAAAGAAGAACAAAGTACAGATGTCCAGTATCAAACCTCATGAATTAGAAAAGTATGGATGTAGTTTAAAATTGTATTTGCTGTGCTTCAAGAAATTGATGGAGAACTTAAGTTTGATTATATGTTCTGTTGTTTAGCTATATGACAGGCCAAAGTAATATTCTGTTACTGCTCTGCCCTAGGAGAGATAAAATATTTGTATATTCTCAGTCTTAGTCATTTGCTTATCCAATAAGTGTTACAATATAGTTAATCATGTTCTGCATTCACTATTTTGTCATATCTGGATATTGAAAACTAGATCAATTTCTTAATTTATTCAAAAAAGTGTTTTAAATTATATCTTTTTCTAAGTATGAAATATATGCCATATAAACATACCCTAACTAAAACATTTTTTTCTGTTCAGAAAGTCTACCAGCAAATCTGTTTGTTTCTTGATGATTCTATGCTATGAGATCTGGTACTCTTGGTTGAGATTGTAGATGGAAGTGATAGTATTTAGGCTTGAGAGAGTCAAATAATTTATCAAGATAATGATAATATTGATACTTTTATTAGAAACCCAAGTGTTGGTATCAGTCAAAGAGGTGGGTCATTAAAAATCTAAATTATTAAAGAGCTTGAATCAGGAAATAATTTTAGATGAGTTACCTTATAGATAAACTACATAAAATAACCACCTAAGGAGCATACTTATAGAGAGAGGAGTTAAGGCTGAATGTTGCTTAATTTTTTTCCTAAAAAAGATGTAAGGATCAGAAAAGAAGTGAAGAGTAACCTGGACCATGGAGTGCCCAGGAAGCCAAGGAAAGGAATTTTTCCCCAAAGATGTATGCAATGTTAAATAATCATCTTGTTTATTAGGAGTGCTGTATTTATGAATGGCAAAGGTAATTCTTAATACATGACTATATGCTCTTTGCACCAGAAAGAAGTGTGATATGAGCCTGTGCAGCCATATCTGATGGGAATGGCAAAGGTTATAAATCAAACACAGCTGCTAGACCAAGAACCAGCAAAGCTGAGCCACAAGATGGCCACTGTGCCATTTTTGGTTTTGAACTCCACATGCTGAATATTTCAGAGGCTTTAAATGTTTGCATAACTTTGGGATATTGGATTAGTGGAAAATTTCTTATGAATCATTTATGTCTTCTCCCAGGAGTACTTCTTCTAAGCTTTTCCAGGAAAGTCCTGAAAATACTAGCCCTTTTAAAGTGATACCCTTATCTACTTGAGGATCTTCATTAATCCTTGGAGGTTGTTCCATGCATAAAGAAGCCAGAGGTAAGATATCTTTATGATGTTCTCAGATACTCTTTAAACATCTGTCCCTGTAATTAATTACTCAAGAACAACATAATCAAAACAAAGTAAACTTTAAAAGGTCAACAAGATTTGTTGGGATAGAGAAGTTAGCCACAGATAAGATTACAAGCTTCTTATTGTTCAATCAGGCAATTACAGGACATAAATCACAGTAATGTTAAATTAGCTAAAGTTATCTCTGTTGTACACAGAAACCTATATTGATGAGCAAAGTATAGATTGGATAGATGATAAAAGAATGAGATGTCAAGACCTCTCTTTTAAAAAAGTTAGGTCATGTAGGGCCACTGTAGTGTCATATGACCAAGGAGCAAAAGAATGCTAGGATTAGACATTTAAATAAATTTCATAAAGATATAACATGTAAACATTGTATTATGCCATAATTGAAGCAGCTTTGGCCTGAGGAATTTTTATGAACACTCTGACCATACAATGCTATGGATATGGGAATCTGCCTGGGCTGGCTCAGAGATTTTCCTTCTTTACAGTGTTCTTGAAGACATAGAGCTACCAGCCTGAGAATGTACTATTATATACCTCCAGATTCTTAAAAATTGAACTATGGGGCTGATTAATAAAAATAATTATAAAAGATACCTCTATTCGTCAATGATGTCTAAATTTGAGAAAAAATGAATATAAAAATAACTCTGTTCTGTCATGATTTAGCCATGATGACTAAACTTATGACCATAAGCATACAACAAAAAAATTAAACACATATCTAAGACAAAAAGAGGTATGATTTATGTTTTGGAACAACATCAATCTGTCCCTGTTTAGTGAATGCTATATAAATAAAGAAGGTTTTTGATTGCTAGGCTGAAATGTTCTCAGCACCACTGCGGCCTGTCCCATTCCTTCCTTTGCCAATTCCTTTCCTCCTTTCTGGGACCTGGTCACCATTGGGACTCGGCAATAATAAATTGTTTCATTATGAAGTTCATTGCTCACATTGACAACAGCACTTAATAAGGACATTTGAAGACAATGCAGTGATTATAAAATATCAAAACCAATAGATAAAGAGACACTTGGAAATATTTAGAACTTTTAGAGAAAATTTTACATGCATGAGAATGGCTTCCATTGGAGTGAGAAACAGAAACTTTTTCTTTTATGATGATAGAAGTCACAATGTATGCATAAGTTGGGCAAATGTATGTAAAAGTGAAAGGTGATTTGGTATAACAACCAAATTTATATGCTAAACCAAGGTTCTTAAAACACAAATGGGAAGGGTGTGTATAAAGGACAGTACATCTGTAGTAGAAAGAGGAAAAAAGAAGCATGTGGACCCCTTCTGCCTCTGTTCTATGACCTGGAGCCTTCCTTTATTTTGCATAATTACATGGCATCCCTCTACTATGCATTCTGCACAATTTAGAATGTCTTCCTAGCAACAGATCTTTGTCATTGTTGTTCTGATTAAACTTTATTCAAAACCAATATTTCACATGATTTATTTCATGAATTGTGGGAACCATGGAAAATATAATATATTTCAATAAATTAAACATAACAACTCATTTTACTTTGTATTTTACATCAAAATCTATTGGTTTATTGATAGCATTTCCAAACTATGAGCTCATCCACATTTTAAAACTTAACTTGATTGTTTTGTCTTTGACAAGACCTCGGTGACTTTCTTTTGCTTGATTAAATCCCTCCCTGCTTTTATTTCTAGTATATTTACCAAACATTGTTTATTATGCCAAGCTTTAAGCATGACTGTAAATAGTTTGGCTGACCTCCTTATTGATTTTCCAGAATAAAATAGTTATTTTATTTTTGTATTGAGAGCTCTTGTTTTTCTTTCTTTTTATTTATTTGAAGTTTTTTTTTTTTTCATATCTGGCACTGCTTCCCTTCCCTGCCTCCCAGTCCCTCTCAGTCCTCCCTCAGCCTCCCCCCACCCCATCCCTTCATCCAATCCCCAAGGAGGGCAAGGATTCCCAATGTGGGTCAGTTCAGTCTGATATGTCCAGTTGAAGTAGATCTGAGTCCTTAATCCCAGTATCAAGGCTGAGTTAGGTGTTCCTCTGTAGAGAATGGGCTGTGAGATGTCAATTCATGCATAGGAACATACTCTGATCCTACTGCAAGAGGCTCCACAAACTGCCCATGCCATTTGACAGTCCTCTACATTTGCAGGGTTTAGTTCCTTTCCCTGAAGGCTTCTCAGTAATTGTTTCAGAGTCAGTGAGTTCCCAATAGCTCCGGCCAGCCATCTCTGTGGGTCTCCTCCTCATGATCCTGATCACTTTGCTCATATACTCTTCCTCTCTTTATTTTTATTTTTTTATTGTTTTTGAAAATCAACATAGAACTTTATATAAAAAAGCAAAACATTCAGAATAGATTAAAAAACTCAATACAGTAATAAAACTTCTCTTTTCTCTAAAATACAGGAAACATAAAAAATAAAATCTAAAGCTCCTCAAGCCAGGATAGGCTCAGCTACAGATGAAGAAAGCACAGTAGGTCACAGCTAATGCCCATGGATACAATATGGCCACCACAAATTTCTGCTAAGGAACCCTTCTATAGTCAACCCAGAAGTTTTGTTTTCTTTTTTTTTCTTTTTTTTTTAATTTTATGTGTGTGTGTGTGTGTGTGTGTGTTTCAAATCACTATATTCACTTATCATCTTCCAATGAAAAAAGAATATTTTTGCTTAAAGTCCACTAATGAGTGAGTACATCCCCTGCTTATCTTTCTGGGTTTGTGATATCTCACACAGGAGGATATCCTCCAAATCCATCCACTTTCCTATGAATTTTAGTATATCATTTTTTTCTTACTGCTGAGTAGTACTTCATTGTGTAGATGTATCACAGTTTGTTGATCCATTCCTCAGTTGAGGGGCATCTAGGTTGTTTACAAGTGGTTGTTGTTTGCGGCTTGGGAATGCTTTGCTTTTTGTTTAAAGTCTACTAATGAATGAATACATCCCCTGCTTATCTATCTGGGTTTGTGATATCTTGCTCAGGAGGATATTCTCCAAATTCATCCATTTGCCTGCAAATTTTAGAATATCATTTATTCTTACTGCTGAATAGTACTCCATTGTGTAGATGTACCACAGGTTGTTAATTCATTCTTCAGTTGATAGGCATCTAGATTGTTTCCAAGTTCTTGCTATTACAAATAATGATGCTATAAACACAGTTGAGCTAATGCCTTTGGAGTGTGAATGTCTGTCTTTAGGGTATGTGCCCAGTAGTGTTATTGCTGGATCCTTGGGGAGATTGATTTCCAGTTTTCTGAGAAACTGCCATACTGCATTCCAGAGTGGCTGAACAAGCTTACACTCCCATCAACAATGAACGGATGTTCCCCATACTCTGCAACCCCTCCAGCATAGGCTGTCATCTGTGTCTTTTATCTTAGCCAATCTGACAGGTGTCAGGTGGTATCTCAAAGTTGTTTTGATTTGCATTTCTCTGATGGCTAAAGATGTTGAGCACTTTTTCAAGTGCCTTTCAGCCATTCGTAATTCTTCTGCTGAGATTTCCATTTTTAGTTCTGAATCCCATTTTTTGATTGGGTTATACAAGGTTTTGGGCTCTAGCTTCTTGAGTTCTCTATATATTTTAGAGATCAGTCCTATGTCACTTGTAGTGTTGGTGAAAATCTTTTCCAGTTCATGGGAATTGTAAGACTTATACATGAGTGTATATTTGCTAAACCACAATACACTATCATTTATATCAGATGAGTAGTAAAAATGGTGATTCTGTTGGTTACTAAAGTTAAATGTAAGAATAACTATGGACTAAAAATTTCTCCCAGTATGCTCTTGAGGAACACTAGTTTAGATCGTAGCCCCTATACTTGGCAGTTGACAACTGTCTGTAACTCTAATTCCAGGGGATCTTCTGGATTCTAAATGTACCTGAACTCAAATACACACACACATGTGCACATGCACGTGTGTGTACACACACACACACACACACACACAGAGTTAGACAACAAAATAAATCTTGTGAAAAATGATAGCTATTTATCACTGAACTGAAGTGGAGCATATGTATATTTACATCTCTTTATAGGCAATGATTTTTGTCATAGAATGCTTTGTCCTTGGATAGTCACAAAGACAGGTCCATTCATAGATGGTTATGTGGTTTTCCAACTTCAGCACGGGCCATTATTTTACAAGGATCTCAGATTTTTCTCATTTCAACATCCTATATTCTGCCTTAATTTTATTTATTTTAATTTTATTGAAGCACAATATGACAAATAATATCAATCACTGCCTATATTATAATAAAATATATCTGTGAAGCTTGAGCTCATATAATGTCTATCACCCAATGATTAAAATTTATAAAATAATTTAGTAAATTCAAACAGAAATGCTAAAAGGCAAATGGGTTTCATTTTGTTTTCCAGCTTAACTATACTTACAGAGAAATGTTGATTCAGATTTGTGGGTCCTCTTTGGGGCTATGTGGAAAAATTAATTGAGGTGATTGCTCTACTATATTGAACAGTTCTGTCTTCTTTCAATTATTCAATGAACTGAATTCTGGAGCTTTCATCTCTTCTAGAAGTATTGTGTGCTACAGTATTAGTTTTGCTTGCAAATTCTTTATTTATATGTTTTTGTTAGATCGTATCTTTTCATAACTTTGTTACCCAAACATATCCTTTTATCCATATCTACTTTCTTGCATCTAAATCACCATGTTTTTCAAATGTTCTAGAACAAATAAAGGTTGACATTTATTACAGGGACCTGACACAGTGCAAGAGTATGTTGTGAATTCAGTGAAAGGAATCAGTAAAATGCTTAAAAATATTGTGGCAATACTTTGTGAACTCACATGATACATACACAGAGAGAGAGACACATACATACAGACAAGCACTCGTACATGCGCGCGCGCGCGCGCGCACACACACACACACACACACACACACACACACACACACACACGGTGAGGTGAGGCGATGCATGTGTATCCCTTCAGAAAACTGAATTTGTTTTAAAGCACACCCCCAGTCTCACTGATAACACTAGACTGGAGTTTGAATTGCAGTTGCTTTAGGTAATCCTCTCTAGGTCTGTTCCAGATGTAACATTTGTTTAGTTAATCTGCTTACAAACTTTAACATTTGAATTTGAAGTCAACCAAGCTACATATCTGATAACTGCTTTACAAAGGATCCCAAGAAAAGACTCTATTTCTAATTACTGATTTCCCCAAGAAACTGAGTACTGCACAATGGCTTTGAAATTTAAGAAGAAAGTATGGTTTCTTAAAATGGTAGCCTCCCTCTGTCTTTCAACAAAGGTACTGACACAGGTGTTATTAACAGAATATAATGCAGTTTCTACTTAACTACACTTTCTGTGAAAAATGAAGTAATAAGTTACATTTCATCAGAGGAAACAAATTTACATCTAGTTCCAATATACTGATAAATGCCTGATTAAACTATAATAACTCGCAGTGGAGAAGGAAATAATCCAAGATTAATCACCACCCAAAGACACAGATTGAGATTTATTTTATACTAATACTTTTAAAATAATTGCAATGAATTGCTAGAAATCTTACCTGAGATAAGAGGAGAAATGTATGAATTAATTAAACCTCTGATCACCATATGTATTGTTTCTCATTTCTAGTGAATGAAGTTACTTTGATGAAAGAAGAAAAACATTGTAAAATTTGAAAATTATATTTACTGCTTTGCCAGTGACTATGAACATCAAGAACCCAACAATCTTTATATGTAAGCCCAATATCTGTTTGATGAATGTCACTGATGTTCAGAGAAATCTGTGTGTTTGTCTTAAATCTTTTAAACAAAAGACTGAGGTAGAAAGAATAAATAACAAATCTTGGAATTATTTTTACCAAGTAAAAGGAAGAAATTAGAAATCAATTTTGCAATTCCAAGCACAAAATATATGCTAAAGACAATTTAGCCAGAAAGACAAAGGTTATTCTGTAGAAAGAAGAATACCTCAATCCTCAAATAAAGCTAGACTTTTTTCCAAGACTACTTTTATAGATTATTTGCCAAAAGTAACTATTATATGTTCATCTATATATGACAAGTCTACTGAAGTAGACAGAATACACGAATAATTTAACTAGAACTTTTAGAATAATGTTATTTAGTGAATTCATTACTATGCAGACATGGGCATGTCCAAGACATTATTACATTTTTACATGACAGGATATTCTCTTTGTGAATATAGAAGTTCAAAAACAAGCTTAACATACCTGAAAAATACTTGCCTCCTAATTGATGTGATTATTTTAAAACTAATCTTTTGCATTAACTACTTATTGTGAATATGGTCCTTGTCCTCTGGCTAAAAATACATCTAAAGAATGGAGTCTCAACTAGAAAAATGAGATTTATATGTTTGCATATATCGAACTACATCCTAAACAAGTGTAAAATTCAAAAACTTGAAATTTGAAATGTATTTCTTTATATATTTTTATAAATATTACCCATGGTAATATGCCAACAAATCTAACTAATACTATTTATATATTTTTTATTATGAATAAAGTCATATTTTTATCCATGTATATCCTTGTTCAAGCTCCCTTCCCCTTCCCATTCTCCCCAGTCACTCTTTCTTCTCCACATCTCCCCATTTCCTCCCCAGCAAGGGCAGGAGGTCCCAAGGTCACAATATGGCTTAGTTCAGCATCCACTCATGGCGGATCCAGTTCCCTCACCCCAACATCAAGACTGAGTCAGGTGTTCCTCTGGAGGGAGTGGGATCCAAGGTGCCAGTCCAAGGTATTTCAGATCCCAAGCTGTTCAGTGTTTGTGGTTTGCAGCTTGGAGATGCTTTGCTTTTTGCTTTTTTTGTTTAGAGTCCACTAATGAGTGAGTACATCTCCTGCTCATCTTTCTGGGTTTGTGATACCTTGCTCAGGAGGATATTCTCCAAATCCATCCATTTGCCCTCACATTTTAGGCTATCATTTTCTTCTTTCTGCTGAGTAGTACTCCATTGTGTAGAGATGTACCATAGTTTGTTAATCCATATTTTATATGTATTTTAAAGATGAGAAATAAATGATTTATATATTCAATAATTACTAAGTACTTCAGTAATGAAATATATTAACCAGATTAATCATATTAAAATACTGATATATTTACATATTATATGATTTAGAAGTTGACCCATATTAAGTATGGTTGTGTTAAATACCTAACATTTAACTATTAACAATTAACTCACTTTTATGAATGATGTCTATATATAAATAAATTTAGATAACTTAATTAAATAAAAGTTTTTTAAATGATTATGTTGCCCAGAAGAATATAGGTGTATACGTAAACATATGCACAACTTGTACAAATGCTCACATAAGGACATATGCAAATAGTTATAACTGGAGCTTTCATGTATAATATTGACAAGAATTATACAAATGTTGAAATTATATGAGAAAAAACACACATATATACTAATTTTTTATTCAAGAAGAATATTAGAACTATATTTACTCCTCATTTTTCCCTCAACTTTTATTGACCTTTTGAAAAATCAATTTCAACTACTGTTATAACAGTTTTACCAGTCATCAAATTTGTCTTCTATATTTCATCTTGATATAATAATTTAATAAAATTTCTATACCCTATCTCTCACTCTCTGCCATGTGCTTTTGTTGAGGCAATATATTTTACTATTTGATGGAAAATTGCTACTATTTCTCTCAATTCTGATTAATGTTTTTGTTGATGAGCTTACAATACTGCTTCTTTGAGAGATATTTGAATGTTATCCAACTTAAACAATTTGCAGAGCTTTTGCATAATTTTCTCACAGGAAAATTCATTAGATCTGTTTCAATTCCCTCTTCCACAGCTGCCACCATGAAGATACAGTCCATCTCTGTTGATGCTAATGTCTTTCTCTGACAAAAAAGATGCTTGGCAGAGGAAGTTACTTGACTATGTAAGTCCTGGCTGTCTATTTAGAACTGCTAGTATAGTCTAGGCTGTAATATTAGAAAATTACATCTTTTTGTTGCATTCAGTTTCAACTTCAGGTAATTTCAGTATTGTCAGTGAGATTTTTATTTTGAAAAATACAGCTCCAAATGATTATATATGACTATACTATTTAAAATGCCTAAAAATGAACGGAATACTTTTACATAATTCCATGAAACTTTCACAACGTTTGGAATCTTAGGTTGGAAAGGTGACAGAACTCTTAATTGCTGAGAAACTGTTTTTGAGGGAACCTTTTAGTAATGTAACACGGCATCAGAATGAATCAACTCTGTCTATGTATTGTCAGATGACCAGAGTAATGACTGTGAAAGTCAGTTTACACTTTTTTGAAATGAGTTCCTTATGAAGATCTTGCTGTTTATGACTAGTGATACCCTGCTGCTCTATGTTGAGTTCTTCTACTTCTTCACTTTATATTTCATAATAGCTATGCCTTATGGTAGTTGGAATTGTTCTGGATGATATTTAAGTTGTTGGAAGGATTACAGTTATGAAATCAGCAAGCATTACATTTCATATGTGCTATGGTTTCAGTGGGACTAAATGATCATTCTGGCTTTAACTAGTCTAACACCTCTTTACCCAAACTGTAGCATTGGCAAGGAGGTTGTTGTTTACAGAGCCTATGGAAGCTGATCAATGCTGTGACTGAGGACTTTCTAATGAAGTAAGTTCAGTCACCTGTGTTTTTGAATAGGCATTTTGCTCTGTGGACTAAATAAATTTTTAACATCAAGTATTCCTTATAGCTGTCCTTGATAGCTGTACACCAACACTAGCTTCATCAGGAGTCATAATCATTGGGCCCCTGGACAAATTTATGTATCATTGAGTGCTATTAACAGACAGACAACAAGTACTCCCCACTTGTATTATATCAAAAATGATTAACAAGTCCATACTATAAGATAGAGTGTCTAAGAGAATTAATTTTCAGGTTCATAAGCATTAAACTTCTCATTTGACATGTGAGATCTCTGTCCTCCAGCTTCATAAACATGTGGATATTAAATTTCAGAAGAACAAAACAATAACACAAAACAAAAATGATTTTGAAAAGAAGGAAGGGAGTTTTGCCTCTGGAATACCACTTCCCAGCAAAACAGGACCAGCAGGAGAAAACTAACAAAACTCCAAAGAGTAACAACAGCATATTTATTGAAGAAAACATAGATTTCAAATGTAATAGCAGACCTAAGTGACATCTGAACCATGATCTTGTCTTTTCCTCTCCCTCCAAGAGAGTTTACTGGGTACTATACCTGGGTTTATGAGAAGAGATCAAGAGGATGGGTTTTATCTTTCCTCCTGTCCTGTATCTCACCAAAGAGTGAAACTGGTGGCATCTCCTTTCTCTAACTCTGGGGGGAAAATCTAAATCTATTTGGAGTGTGACCGAGAAGTTAGGTGCCTCTTTTTACACCTAGCCGTATTGAAACATGGCTGCCCTTAATCCATGAAAGAGAAAACCTGGTGGAGTCTCAGGGCCCCCATTTTCTTGCTTAGTCTACGACAAGGGTTCCATGTAGAGAGCGTTAAGCTGTGAAAATCAAAGCTTCCTTTGTCTCAGACAAAAATGACTGTCTCGACCAAATTACTAGTGGCACAATGACAGCTCATCAGAATACTGTACAGACGTCAGCTAATGAATTGACATTATTTGGAATGAAAAAGTGCAAGTCTATGAAGACTTAGAGAAAAGCTTCTGGTAATCAACTGTTGTACAAATTCTAATTTATCTTATAATAAAAACCTGGAGCTAGATACTGGAGTAAAGCTGAAAAATCAGAGAAGCAGAGAAACAAGCCACTAGAGAAACTTTTCACCACTACAGAATCTTGTCTCCATAAATCATTAGACTGAACGTTCTAAGTCCTCAGCTGAAAATGGGAAGGGGAGCTATGGATACCATCAAAATTCATAAAGATTTATTTGAACAAGAAAGACCTCTTAATTAGAAGAGGTGATAGTTCATCAGCCTGCATGACCATTCAATTTAAATTGACTTTAACAAATGCTTTTCATTTGATCTGCTATAACTTGCCAAACAGGAAGCTCCCCAAAGTTAGGGTTAAGGAAGTGTTTTGTTTGTGTTTCTCAGAAGAATAAAGGCATCCAACTAAGAAATCTGAAGACTATGGACAAATGAGACATCCGAAGAAAAAGGACAGGTCATCCAGAGAACATGTTCCCACAAAAGGAGTAAATTGGCTTATTGGTATATTACATCTCTAACAGAAGGAAATTTTATAAAACTTCCTAAATTTTCTTTTTTTTTATGGCTCAGAGTATATGGTTTAATTGGTGTTAAGACATTGGTGTTCATTTTTATTATCTTTATTATTATTATTATTATGAACAAAGAAGTCACACTTTCTAACCTTGTATATCCTTATTCAAGGTCCCTACCCCCTCCCACCACATCACGTCATTCTTTCTTCTCCACAAATCCCCATCCCATTCCTGGGCAGGCTGCAGGCAGTCCCATGGACCTACTGCCCCAATATTGCTTACTTCAGTCTCCATTCCTGGCAGATCCAGTTTTCTCCCCCCTCCCTCAAGAGTGAGTCAGGTGTTCCTCTAGGGGGAGTGGGATCCAAGGTGTCAGTCCAGGGTGTTTCTGATCCCAAGCTGTTCAGTGGTTGTGGTTTGCAGCTTGGGCATGCTTTGCTATTTTCTTGTTTGTTTGTTTGTTTAGAGTCCACTAGTGAGTGAGTACACCCCCTGCTTATCTTTCTGAGTTTGTGATACCTCACTCAGTAGGATATTCTCCAAATCCATCCATTTTCTTGCAAATTTTAGGATATCATTTTTTCTTACTGCTGAGTAGTACTCCATCGTATAGATGTACCACAGTTTGTTAATCCATTCTTCAGTTGAGGGACATCTAGGTTGTTTCCAGGTTCTTGCTATTGCAAATAATGCTGCTATGAACATAGTTGAGCTAATGCCTTTGGAGTGTGAATGTGCTTCTTTAGGGTACACACCCAGAAGTGGTATTGCTGGGTCCTTGGGGAGACTGATTATCATTTTTCTGAGAAAACCACCATACTGCATTCCAAAGTGGCTGAACAAGCTTACACTCCCATCAAAAATGGAGGAGTGTTCCCCTTGCTTGGCATCCTCTCCAGCATAGGCTGTCCTTTGTGTCTTTTATCTTAGCCAATGTAACAGGTGCCAGATGGTATCTCAAGTTGTTTTGATTTGCATTTCTCTGATGGCTAAAGATGATAAACACTTTTTCAGGGGCCTTTCAGCCATTTGTAATTCTTTTGCTGAGAATTCCCTTTTTAGATCTGAACCCCATTTTTTGATTGGGTTATTCAAGGTTTTGGGCTCTTGAGTTCTTTATACATCTTAGAGATCAGTCCTCTATCACTTGTAGGGTTGGTGAAAATCTTTTCCCATTCTGTAGGCTATCATTTTGTCCTATTGACAGTGTTCTTGGCTTTACAGAAGCTTCTTAGCTTCAGGAGATCCCATTTATTGATTGTTGTTCTTAGTGTCTGTGCCACTGGTGTTATATTTAGGAAGTGGTCGCCTGTGCCAATTCGTAGAAGATGTGTTTCCCACTTTTCTTTTCTATCAAGGTTAAAGTGGCTGGGTTTATGTTGCGGTCTTTGATCCACTTGGATTTGAATTTTGTGCAGGGTGACAGGCTTGTATCTATTTGCAGTTTTCTACACACTTCCATCCAGCTATGCCAACACTATTTGTTAAATATACTATCTTTTTTCCATTGAATATTTTGGGCCTCTTTGTCAAAGATCAGGTGTTCATAGGCTTTTGAGTTAATGTCTGGATCCTCAGTTCTATTCCATCGATCCGCAAGTCTGTTTTCATGCTAGTAGCAGGCTGTTTTTATTACTGTAGCTCTATAGTATAACTTGAAGTCAGGGATGGTGATACCCCCTGAGGTTCTTATGTTGAGTAAAATTGTTTTGGCAATCCTGGTTTTCCTGTTATTCCAAATGAAATTGAGTATTGTTCTTTCAAACCATATGAGCATGTCCTTAGATGCTCAAAAAGCCTTTGACAAAATCCAACACTCCTTTATGATTAAAGCCCTGGAGAGATCAGGAATACAGGGAAAATATCTAAATATAATAAAGGCGATTTACAAGAAGCCGACAGCCAGTATCAAACTTAATGGAGAAAAACTCAAAGCAATCCCACTAAAATCAGGAACTAGACAAGAATGTCTTATCTTTCCTTTTCTATTCAATATAGTTCTCAAAGTTTTAGCTAAAGCAATAAGAGAACGAAAAGAGATTAAGGGGATACAAACTAGAAAAGAAGTGAAGCTATCTATATTTGCAGATGATATGATTGTATACATAAGTGACCCACAAAATTCTTCTAAGGAACTGCTACAGCTGATAAACACCTTCAGCAATGTAGCAGGATACAAGATTAACTCAAAGAAATCAATAGCCCTTCTATACACTAAAGATAAAATATCTGAAAAAGAAATAAGGGAAACATTACCCTTCACTATAGCAGCAAATAGTATTAAATACTTTGGAGTAACTATAACCAAAGAAGTAACAGACCTATTTGATAAAAATTTTAAATCACTGAAGAAAGAAATTGAAGAGGATATCAGAAAATGGAAAGCTCTCCCATGTTCCTGGATAGGTAGGATCAACATAGTAAAAATGGCAATTCTACCAAAAGCAATCTACGGATTCAATGCACTGCCCATCAAAATCCCAACACAATATTCTTCCTAAATTTTCATTTCTGCTTCTCTCTACAGATATTTAATGCAAACAGTTTTTTGTAGTCTGAGTTCAATTGAAAATTAAAGCTGGCTTTGACATTGGAGTGTGGCCCTAAAACCAAGCATGCTTGTTAAAGGAAAATGCAAAATCTGTGTATCATATCTGAAGA
Organism: Sigmodon hispidus; assembly: GCA_004025045.1. Classification (NCBI taxonomy): domain Eukaryota; kingdom Metazoa; phylum Chordata; class Mammalia; order Rodentia; family Cricetidae; genus Sigmodon; species Sigmodon hispidus. The sequence continues at coordinate 36,178 of PVIH01010243.1, read as the reverse complement.
GCAACCTGATAATGGGACAAAAATAAAAAAATTAAGGAAGTATTTAGCTAGCACCTCATTGCAGAAGTTTGTTGCATACTCTGAAAAATAATAACACATGTACAGTCCAAAGCTCATATATGGATTTTCATATAGAAGTATTATAAAAGTCAAATACAGCCCACATATCTAGCAGCTAATCAGTAGAAAATGAAATCATTATATATTCATATAGTGGGAATGTTATTTAACAAATAAAAATGAGCAAAATAATTGTTTATGATACTCCATAAATTACTATTTCAAAGATTATCATAGTTGTTTGAAACTAGTTATAAAGACTACATATTTTATATTTCTATTTATTTTTAGTATGTAGGATAAGCAAACTTACAGATATCAAAATAGACCCATGGTTTTCCATGGCTGGAGATCATAGAAGAAAGAAAAGTATAGATAAATTGGGTAGGGTTTTATTCTCTTTTAGTAATTTTTTTTTAAAAAAATGATCTTGGTTATGTGTCATGAATATACTAGAAGCCAATGTATATTAAGTGAATGCATTATATTAGTATATAAAATGTGCTCCAAGAAAGCCACTGAAACACTACTTTCTTTCTTCCTCCCTTTCTTCCTCCCTCTCTCCCTTTTCTCTCTCTCTTTCTCTCTCTCTCTCTCTCTCTCTCTCTCTCTCTCTCTCTCTCTCTCTCTCTCTCCACAACACTGTCAAGGGGTTTTGCACTGAATTTTAATTCTTCCCAAACTGGATGATTTTCTTCCATTTTTGCCTTCCTGATCATTTATGGCCTGGACTTTCAAAGTGCACCCTTTTTCTGTGTTTGCAAGTCTCTTCAAGCAGGATTATGGTTTTCCTCTTATACATGTCCTAACTTTCCTGTTATTTACCATTGCAAACTCCTTTGGGGTTATAGCCATGTGTGTGTTTTGCAGTCAACAAACTTACGGACAAAACAGGAGAGCTTCTAATCATTCCCTCTTGTCTCAGCTCCCACTCTCCATGGATCTGATCAAACTCTACTCCATCAAATCAAAAAAGTAAACATTTTATGGTTAAGTATGAAAATAGAAAACATAAAAGACCAGGACTGAAAGTGGAATTTATTTTAACAAGCAGTTGTATAAACAATTATAGCCATTTACTTAAGTTTTTCTTCAGCTACTAGGAGGGTTTAGTAACAGTAAATATTTTATTACCTTTAGAGAGATAAGAAAAATGGAAAGATCCCCTGGCTGAGATAGTTTGTCCAAAACAATATCTAACAGGTACTGCTGAGCAGGACAAGAATTGCCTCAGGGCTTCTCACAGTAAGTTGATTTTTCATCTTATGCATGAGATTGGAAAGGTTAAATAGCTCACCTATGCCTTTTCAGCTAAACAGACCATGAGCTTCGTAGTTGAATTCAAGTCTATATGATTTCTTAGCCACTATAAGAGTTTTTCTAACTCATGCCACAATGCAGGGGAATTGAGTGAGCAGCAATGAGATGCACACAACTGAAATATCTGCTATTATGAGATGAGATCATCCATGTTGCATAGGCACATGTTTTTACTGATCTGCTTAAATAATAAAAAGTACAATTTTCTTCAAAATGTTATAAACATAGCAAATGATAAGATGAGTGAAAATGTGAGAGTTCAATATTTAAAACAAGTAGTAGCTAATGTTTCTTTTTTCAAATCTTTGCTGCCATATATAACACATTATGATATATTATATATACTATAATCTATAGTTATATATATTATATATAAAACATTTTATATACATACAAATATATGTCCTTAAAGTAGCTAAGGAGAAATTTGAATGTGGTCATTTAGAACAAGTAGTTCTAAATTCGTAGTACAGATATAATGGTGTAGAAAGAGGTTTCTGGCCTCATCCAGCCAGGGGTACAGACTCACAAACCTGGAGTCTCAAAGTACCTAAATACCCACAGCTACGTAGTGCCCCCCAAATAACTCAGATGCTTATATCAATTTCATGCTGTTTGGGTGATGGCTCAGGCATATTGCTAGCCAGCTCTTTCATCTTAATTCAACCCATTTTCATTAATCTGTCCTGCCACGTGGCCCGTGGCTTTCCTATTATTTCCTTACATGCTTGTTCTTGAGCAGCTGGCTCCTGTCTCTGTCTGACTCGCCTTCCTTCTCCTATCTACTCCTACAATGCCTGTCATAGGCCAAAACATTTCCTTTATTTAAAGACTGATATGCACAGCATACAGAAAGACATTCCCACATCACATTGGTATGTTCTGGGTTGCTTTTTTATTGAGGAGATAATCTAATCAAAAGCAATTTGGGGAGGAGTTTTTTGTTTTGTGTTTTTTGTTTGTTACAGATTATAGTACATTCTAGATGGCCAAGGTGAGGAGACAGAGACAGGAAGTAAACTAGAGACCATAAAGAGATGCTACTTCCTGACTTAACTCTTTGCCTTACTTAACTGCTGCCTTTTTTACATAGGCCAGGTCCATCTCCAGAGGAACAGTACAGCTCATAGTTTGCTGGGCCCTTGCATATCAATAAAATGCTGCTACAGATATGACAACATGCCAATCTGCTGGAGGCGTTTTATCAATTGAGATTTCCTCTTCTGGGGTATTTTAGGTTGAGAAAAAGAAAATAGCAGCCATCACATGGGCATAAACATGACTTCTTCCATCTCTACATTTGTGAAGTCAAGTCCCTTTTATCTGCTAACTTTATTACCTCAGGTAAGTAGTCCTTCCAGACATAATATCCATAGTTTTCTATTCTACAGACTGCACTTTGATAAAATTTGTTTCACCGTTTGCTGAAAATAAGTCATGTATGTTTAATAGAGCTTTATCTGTGGTGAGTGCTCTGTAAGCAGATGCTAGACATGTCTATTTTTGCCACTGAACCAGTGGGGAAACACATATCTGATTTTATATTTTGCCTATGTTCTCCCATGCCCAAATGACAATATCAGAATTGAAATTTCTGTTTAACTTGAAAACTCATATACTTGTTATATGTACCATTCAGAAGATGGTGATTCATTTCCACTCATGGGATTTAATTCATGCTTGGATTCTCAATGTCTACTATGATTGTCATCTTATACAGAGTGTCTGACTCTTACCTACTCCAGTAAAATAATTTTTAAAAAAATGCTTCTATTGACTTCATTGTAATAAATAAGCTTGAAATTATTAAAAGGGTCTAATTGTAATAGCAATATAATCTAAATTGTTAGCTAAGTATAATTATTATTATTAATATAAACACAGTACTTGCATAGGACTTGATTTTATTAACAAAATAACATTAATGATAAATATACTGTATTTGTACTTACTGTCATTAGAATTATAAGTGTTAGAGCATTCTCCCTTTATAAAACCTTTCAACATAAATTAGAGATGTGGTCTTCTTGACAGCAAGAAAAGAAAGACTGTGGAATTTAGCATGAGTGGGTAAACATTGCACGCTGGTGGGTGGTAGAGCAGAACATGTCAATGCAGGCTTTCTGTCTCTGTGAGGTACCATTCTTATCAGCCCTGAGTACTTTAAGCAGGAAAGCAGAACACTTGCAGTTCACTCACATTCAATTTCAAGACCAATGCATTTTTCCACCAACTGACATTTGCTTCAGAAACAGAGAGAAGCAGTGGCATTTGAAATAAAGAGCAGTCAATGTTCTTTATGCTGGACATAATGCTTATTTAATCTTGACATCATAGAGACAGACTAGTTTATGGTGAACAATTTTTATTGCAAGGATATAGAGTATTTTTGTGTATGTCAAATGAGGCTTCAAGTGCACAGGCTCCTTGTGGTCACCAGTGGGAATTTATCATGTCATAAAGTTATGAAACGAGGACATGATTTCCATATTCTGTCCACATCTATGGAATATTTATATCACCCAGATATACACTGTTAATTCTTTCTCTCCCACAGATAGCCTTCCTGTATTCCACTTAGATCCTTGGAAAAAAGAAAACTAATGAGAAAACAATTGCCTAGTGTTTTGTTTTCAATACTTGTGGTCCAAAAAAGAAAAGATGATTTGCTTCTCATCATTCCAAGGATGTCCTCATCAGAAGCAAATTTCCATAATGCATGAAGGCTGACTCATAAATTCTGAGAATATGCACAAAAAAACCATTATTTAACTCAAAATTAAAGTGGACAAGGTGTACTGTCTTTGCTCTGTGGATTCTATGCCATAGTCACTCAGTTTTTTAATTTAAATCTTGTTTGTGATTGTGCTGTTCTGCAAATAATTGTTTTAGTTACATCTGGCTATGATTGACAGATGCTAGACCCATCTGCAGGATGGAAATTGCTCAGAAAAGTAACTCAAGCATCACTTTATCCTCATACTTTACAATGTAGGTAATGTTTTGTGTGCATGGTGGTGGTTGTGGGATGTGTGTGTGTGCATGCATCTGTATGTTTAAGGCTCTTTGGCTAAGACTTTTTTGTTTATGTTTTGTGTAAACCAAATGAGACTTCAAGTACATGGACTTCAAGTGGCTACTGTTGGTAATAAACTGTGATAAACAGATGAAGTGAGTACATTGTTTTCTTGTGTTGTGCCCATGTCTATGAAATGTTTTTATGATCAAAATTATGAACAGTGACTGTTGTTTCTTTCCCTCCTACAGTTAGCCTTTCTGTATTCTATTAAGATCCTGGTTAAAAAGAAAAAATAGAACAAAATGTTAGTGGTGTTCCCTTGAAAATTTTAACTTCTAAATTGCTTCAGTTTTCTACCCTCAGTATTGTATAATTAGGGTGAATCACCCTTCAGAGTTTTGAGAGATTAAATAGGGTAACATTTGTGATGGCAGGAACAACTTTGTCATTTCAACTTTATCATTAACTACTAACTATAGTAAATATAAACATATTATAGATCCACTCAAAATTCTCTGAAATAGGTAAACTAAGCAGAATTATGCTTGATTTACATGTGAGAAAATGAACTCTAAAAGTTTAAATAAAAGTTCTCCTGACTTTCTCAGGTAGGGGTCTAGAAAATGTTATTTTTTCAATGTGATGTCATAATTTGAGACTGTCTCAAACTACCAAGCATTATTAAATGTTCTGAGATTCTGCAAAAGTATAAAATAAAAAGATTGTAGTAAGCTGTGTTGTGGCTAATGAAGATGATGAGGATAGTGATTTGTAAATGAAGATAGAGAAGCAATTCCAGCACAGGGAAAGTTGAGGCAGGGATGACCACAAGCCAGCCTGGTTTAGAAAATAAGACCCTGCCTCCAACAGAACAACACAAGACACAAAACAGTGGTACAAAAAAAGTGTACCATCTTTGGAACTGGCCTTATTTGGAGACTTGCTGTATTTAGGAATATATTTTTTTCCTTAATTTCTGAGTTATAATATGGGGGTTTATAGAATTTTCATCTGATTTTTTTTTTTGGCTTAGCTGATTATAAACCATCAGAGAGAAATCTCCCATTAGTTTATAATACCATGCAAACATGAACTCCCTCCTCTTGAAACAGGCTCTATTTCCAATTAGATGACTTAGTTACTTCTAAAATAAAAATGCAGTTGATCAGTTGTGTAAGCTTTTAATCCCAGCACTCAGGAGACAAGAGACAAGGGCAGGCAATTGACAAGGCAGTTTGGTCTACAAAGCAAGTTCTGGGACAGCTAGGACAGTACAGAGATATTTTGCCTTGAAAAGCCAAACCATTAGCAACAACAATAACAAAACCCATAAAACAAAACAACAACAAAAACACATATTATTACACCACTGTGACTATCTGGCGAATTTCATCATTGTTGTGCTTCATGGCCTTACAGTTGAGTAGGAACACAGATTGCCTTTTCTTCTTTGACAGCTCCCACAGTATATGCTGATTCTATGAGAATCATGATCTTGATCCCTTTGCTTATGTAGTCTCTCTTTTCATTCTTTGCCTGGGCTGGGAGCTTCACCCAATACTTGTGGATCTCTATATCTTCTTTCATCAATTGCTGGATGAAGATTCTATGATGACAGTTAGGGTGATCATCAATTTCATTCTAGGAAAAGGTCAGTTTAGGCACCCTGTTCAATTTTGCTTGAAGTCTTAGCTGAGGTCATCTTTGGTATTGGTCTTCTTTGGTACTTGGGTATGTCCCTAGTACCAGTTTCTCTCTAACACCACAATGTCTTCTTCTTTTAGATATTGTTTTCTTTTACTCCCTCTTTGTCCCTCCTCAACTCAAGCAGCTCATTCCTTCATGTTCCTTTTCCATCTCCCCTTATTCCCACCCTGCATGTCCCAATTTACTGAAGAGATCTTATCTATTTCTTCTTCCAAAGGGGTCCATGAATTTCTCTCTTAGATTATGCCTTGTTATGTAGCTGCTTTGGAGTTGTAGATTTTAGTTTGATTATCTTTACCGTTAAAATTTACTTATGACAGAGAAGATACCATACCATATTTGTTTCTCTGGGTTTGTGTAACCTCACATAGGATAATTTTTTCTAATCCCATTTGCCTACCAATTACAGGATGTTTACTGCTGTGTAATACTCCATTGTGTAAATGTACAAGTTTAAAAAAAATAATTCCTTACTTGAGAGGCATCTAGGTTATTTCCAGGTTCTGGCTATTACAAATAATGCTGCTATGAAGATAGAAAAGCAAATGTTTTTAGGATAAGAATGTGCATCCTTAGGGTATATGCCTAAGAGTGGTATTGCTATATCATTGGGGAGATTAATTACCAGTCTTCTGAGAAAATGGCAAACTGATTTCAAAAGTGCCTGTATGAGTTTATACTTTTACCAGCAATAGAGGTATATTCCCCTTGATTTCCCTCCAGCATAGATGGTCAACTGTGTTTTTAATCTTAGCCATTTTGACAGGTGTGAGATGGTATCTCAGAGTTGTTTAGATTTGCATTTCTCTGATGGCTAAGAATGTTGAGCAGTTTCTTAAGTGTCTTCGAGCCATTTGGAGTTTCTCTGTTGAGAATTCCCTATTAAGATTTAAACCCCATTTTTAATTGGGTTATTTTTGGTTTTATGTTCTTTAGTTTCTTGAGTTCTTTATATATTTTAGAGATCAGCCCTCCATCAGATGTAGGGTTCGTGAAGATCTTTTTCCACTCTGTAGACTGCCATTTGGTTTTATTGACTTATCCTTTTCCTTACAAAAACTTCTCAGTTTCAGTAGGTCTCATTTATTAATTGTTGGTCCCAATATCTGTGCTACTAATGTGATATTTAGGAAGTAGTTTCCTGTGCCAATTCAATCAAGACTATTTCTCACTTTCATTTCTAACATCTTCAGTGTAAGTGGATTTATGTTGAGGTCTTTGACTATTTACAGTTGAGGTTCATGCAAGATGATAGACACAGATCTATTTGCATTTTTTACAAGCTAACATCCAATTATGCCAGCACTACTTGTTGATAATGCTTTATTATTTTTTGTTTTGTTTTTGTTTTTTTTTTGTTTTTTGTTTTTTTTTTTTCAATGTCTTCAAATCTCCTTTAAGACTCCACTTCTTTTTTTTTTTTTTAATCTTATTATTATGGACGAAGAAGTCAAACTTTTTATCCTTGTATATCCTTATTCAAGGTCCCTACCCCCTCCCACCACATCAGGTCATACTCTCTTCTCCACAACTCCCCATCCCCCTCCTTGAGAGGTAGCAGGCAGTCCCAAGGTCTCACTGTCACAATATTGCTTAGTTCAGCCGCCACTCCTGGCAGATCCAGTTTTCTCCCCACAACCTGGACTGAGTCAGGTGTTCCTCTAGGGGAGTGGGATCCAAGAAGTCAGTCCAAGATGTTTCTGATCCCAAGCTGTTCAGTGGTTGTGGTTTGCAGCTTGGGCATGCTTTGCTTTTTTCTTGTTTGTTTGTTGGTTTGTTTAGAGTCCACTAATGAGTGAGTACATCCCCTGCTTATCTTTCTGGGTTTGTGATACCTCGCTCAGGAGGATAATCTCCAATTCCATCCATTTGTCTGCAAATTTTAGGATATCATTTTTTCTTACTGCTGAGTAGTACTATATTGTGTAGATGTACCACAGTTTGTTAATCCATTCTTCAATTGAGGGGCATATAGGTTGTTTCAAAGTTCTTGCTATTACAAATAATGGTGCTATGAACATAGTTGAGCTAATGCCTTTGGAGTGATAATGTGTGCCTTTAGGGTATAAACCCGGAAGTGTTATTGCTGGATTCTTGGGGAGATTCATTCCAAGTTTTCTGAAAAGCCGCCATACTACATTCCAGAGTGACAGAACTAGTTTACATTCCCACAAACAAGGAGGCGTGCTCCCCTTGCTCTGCAACCTCTCCAGCATAGTCTATCATCTGTGTCTTTTATCTTAGTCAATCTAACAGGTGTTAGGTGGTATCTCCAAGATGGTTTGATTTGCATTTCTATGATGACAAAAGATGATGAACACTTTTTCCAAATGCCTTATAGCCATTCGTAATTCTTCTGCTGAGAATTCCCTTTTTAGATCTGAACCCCATTTTTTGATTAGGTTATTCAAGGTTTTGGGCTCTAGATTCTTGAGCTCTTTATATATCTTAGAGATCAGTCCTCTATCACTTATCGGGTTGGTGAAAATCTTTTCCCATTCTGTAGGCTGTTGTTTTGTCCTGTTGACAGTGTCCTTGCCTTTACAGAAGCTTCTTAGCTTCAGGATATCCCATTTATGATTGTTGATCTTAGTGTCTGTGCCATTGGTGTTATATTAAGGAAGGGGTCGCCTGTGCCATTTTATACAAGTATATTTTCCACTTCCTTTTTTATCAAGTTTAAAGTGGCTGGATTTATGTTGAGGTCTTTGATCCACTTGGATTTGAGTTTTATGCAGGGTGACAGGCTTGGATCTATTTTCATTTTTCTACACACAACCATCCAGCTATGCCAACACCATTTGTTAAAGATACTATCTTTTTTCCATTGAATATTTTGGGCCTGTTTGTCCAAGATCAGGTGGTCATAGGATTTTTGGGTTAATGTCTGGATCCTCGATTCTATTCCTGATCCACAAGTCTGTTTTTATGCCAGTATCAGGCTGTTATATTACTGTAGCTCTATAGTATAACATGAAGTCAGGGATGCTGATGCCTAAGGATCTTTTGTTGAGCTAAATTGTTTGGCAATCCTGGCTTTTCTGTTTTTCCAAATGAAATTGAGTGTTGTTCTTTCAAGTTCCAAAAACTATTGTGTTGGGATTTTGATGGGCAGTGCATTGAATCTGTAGATTGCTTTTGGTAGAATTGCCATTTTTACTATGTTGATCCTACCTATCTAGGAACAGGAGAGAGCTTTCCATTTTCTGATATCCTATTCAATTTCTTTCTTCAGTGATTTTAAATTTTTGTCAAATAGATCTGTTACTTCTTTGGTTATAGTTACTCCAAGGTATTTAATACTATTTACAGCTATTATGAAGGGTATTGTTTCCCTCATTTTTTTTTTCAGCTCTTCTATCTTTAGTGTATAGAAAGCCTACTGATTTCTTTGTGTTAATCTTGTATCCTGCTACATTGCTGAAGGTGTTAATCAGCAGAAGTTCCTTGGAAGAATTTTGTGGGTCACTTATGTATTCAATAATATCATCTGCAAATAGAGATAGTTTCACTTCTTTTTTTCCAGTTTGTATCCCCTTAATCTTCTTTCATTCTCTTATATGCTTTAGCTAAAACTTCGAGAACTATATTGAATAGATAAGAGGAGAGAGAACATCCTTGTTTAGTTCCTGATTTTAGTGGTATTGCTTTGAGCTTTTCTCCATTAAGTTTGATGCTGACTATCGGCTTCTTGTAAATCGCCTTTATTATATTTAGATATTTTCCCTGTATTCCTGAACTCTCCAGGGCTCTTATCATAAAGGAGTGTTGGATTTTGTCAAAGGCTTTTTCTGTATCTAAGGATATGATCATGTGGTTTTGTTCCTTTAGTTTGTTTATATGATGGATAACATTTACGGTTTTTCATATATTAAACCAGCCCTGCATTACTGAGAAGAAGACTACTTGGTCATGGTAGATGATACTATTTATATCTTGTTGTATACGGTTTGCTAAAATTATGTTGAGAATTTTAGCATCAATATTCATGAGGGAAATTGGTCTGTAGTTCTCCTTCTTTTTTGTGTCTTTGAGTGGTTTGAGTATTGCAGTAATTGTGGCCTCATAAAAGGAATTTGGCAATATCCTTCAGTTTCTACTGTGCGAAATCATTTGAGGAGTAATGGTAATAATTCTTCTTTGAATGGTTGGGGGAATTCTGCAATGAACCCATCTGGATCAGGGCTTTTATTTTTGGGGAGGCTTTTAATGACAGCTTCAATTTCCGTAAGGTTATAGACCAGTTTAGGTAATTAATCTGATCTTCATTTAATTTTGGTAAATGATACCTGTACAAAAAGATGTCTATTTCTTCTAGGTTTTCCATTTTTTGGAATATAGATTTTCGAAGTATGAAGTGATAATTCTCTGGATTTCCTGGGGGCCTGTTGTTATGTCCCCATTTTCATTTCTGATTTTGTTGATTTGGACACTCTCTCTCTGCTTTTTGATGAGTTTGGATAAGGGCTTATCTATCTTGTTGACTTTCTCAAAGAACCAACTCTTTGATTCCTTGATTCTTTGTATTGTTCTTTTTTTTTTCAATTGTATTGATTTCACCTCTAAGTTTGATTATTTCCTGCAGTCTACTCCTTCTAGGTGAGTTTGCTTCTAATTGTTATAAAGCTTTTAGCTGAGTTATTAGTTCTCTAGTGTGGGATTTCTCTAAGTTTTTCATATAGGCATCTAGTGCTTTGAATTTTCCTCTTATGACTGCTTTCGTTGTGTCACACAAGTTTGAGTACTTTGTGGATTCATTTTCATTAAATTCTTGGAAGACTTTGATTTTTTCCTTTATTTCTTCCTTGAGCCAGAGGTGGTTCAGCTGAGTGATGTTTAGTTTCCAGGAGTTGGTAGGCTTTCTTTGATTTTTGATGTTGTTGAACTCTAACTTTAGGCCCTGGTGGTCCGATATGTTACAAGGGATTATTTTCATTTTATTGTATTTGTTGATATTTACTGTATGACCAATTATGTGGTCAATTTTGGAGAAAGTTGCAAGAGGAGCTAAGAAATATGTATATTCTTTTGCAAATGGGTGGAAGCTTCTATAGATATCTATTAAATCCATTTGCATTATAACCTCTTTTAGACTCCTTATTTCTCTGTTGAGTCTCCCTCTGGTTGACCTATCCAGGGGTGAAAGTGGGAAATTGAAGTCTCCCACTATTAGGGTGTGAGAATTGATGGGGGATTTGAGCTTTAGCAGTGTTTCTTTTACATAGATCATATTAGGGGCATTAATTTTCAGGATTGAAATCTCCTCTTGACCAATTTTTCCTGTGATGAATAATTAATGACCACCTTGGTCCCTTTAAGTTGCTTTTAGCTAAAAGTCTACTTTGTTGGATATTAGGATGGCAACCGCAGCTTATTCCTTAGGGCTATTTGTTTGGAAAATCTTTTTCTAACCCTTCACTCTGAGCCTGTGTTTTTCTTTGTGGTTGAGGTGTGTTTCTTGTAGGCAACAGAAGGATGGCTTTTGTTGTATCCATCTTGTTAGTGTGTGCCTTTTTATATGTGATTTGAGAACATTGATATTAAGGAATATTAGTGACCACTGATTGATATTTCCTGCTATTTTTTTGGTAACTTGTTTGTATTTCCTTTGTCTGGCATATTCTTCTATGGTATTATTGAATTTTTTGTGGTTTCTTGGGTGTATCTGTGGTCATTAGGTTGGAGTTTTCCCTCTAATGCTTTCTGTAGTGCCAATTTGGTAGATAGGTATTGTTCCAGTCTTACTTTGTCATGAAATGTCTTGTTTACTCCATCTATGGTGATTGATAATTTTGAAGGTTATAGTATTCAGGTTTGGCAGCCACGCTCTTTTAGCATCTTTATAACTTCTGACCAAGCCCTTCTAGATTTCAATGTTTCCATTGAATAATCAGGTGCTATTCTGTTGAGTCTGCTTTTATAGGTAAGTTGGCCTTTTTCTTTTGCATCTCTTAAAATTTTTTCTTTGTTCTGTATGTTTTGTATCTTCATTATTATGAGGCATGCTGACTTTTTTAGGGGGGATCATATCTATTTGGTGTTCCGTAAGGTTCTTGTACCTTTATAGGCAGTTCTCTCTTCAAGTTAGGAAAGTTTTCTTCTATGATTTTATTGAAAACATTATCTGTCCCTTTGAGCTGGTATTCTTCTCCTTGTTCTATTCCTATTATTGTCAAGTTAGGTCTTTCATGTTGTCCAAGATTTTCTGAACATTTTGTGTTATGACTTTTTTCATTTTAGTATTTCCTTTGACTGATGTATCTATTTGAGCTACTGAGTCTTCCACTTCAGAGATTCTCTCTTCCATCTCTTGAATTATGTTGGTTATGCTTGTATCTGTGGTTCCAGCTTTTTTCTTCAGGTTTTCTGTTTGCATGTTTGCCTCATTTTGTGCCTTTTTTATTGCTTCTATTTTAGTTTTTAGTTCCTGGCCTGTTTCTTTTATAGATTGGTTCATCTCTTCTAATTTTTTCGTTGTATTTCCTTTATTTCTTTAAGGGAATTTTTCATATCTTTTTTGAGGGCTTCAATGATTGTCATAAAGGTATTTTTGGTGTTTCTTCCTTCTGTTTCCTCTTTATTTCTCAGTTCAGGTCTTGTACTTGTAGATCCACCACTTTCTTCTGGAGTTACCTGTTGTTCTTTATATTATTATATATATTTTTGCACTGGCGTCTGCCCATGGCTTCAGTGATTCATGGTTCATGATTAGGTGTCTCCTGGTCAGTTGTGGCCAGATGTCTTGTGTGTCTCCTGACACCTGTATGCAAGGGGTCTGCTCAATGTCTGTCTCTGCTCTGGGCAGGAATCTGAATTTCAGGTCCTTAGTCTTTCTCTGCTGATGCAGTTGAGTCAGGGTCACTGTGTGATGCCCCTTCTTTTAGGTGCAGTTGTAGGAGGCCCTCACTGTCAGACTCTATTTCTGTCTGCTAAGTATTATGCTGAGACAGGGACCCCAGGCAGAAGCTGGTCCCTGAACTGGAACTGGAACCAGTAAACAACTTTCCCTGGCAGGGATTCCGGTGCTAGGGCCTGCTGACCTCACCTCACCTCTAGGCAGAGTCTGAGTCTGGATTTCAAAGTCCTCAGTCCTTTTCTGTTTAAGCAGTTGGGGGCTGGGTGGTCATGCAAATTTCATTGTTTAGTAGCAGCTGGAACAACCCTCACAGCCAAAGTCTTTTCCTTTCTGCTAAGGAGTGTGTGGGGACATGCACCACAGACAGAACCTGGTCCCGGAACAGGAACCAGAACCAGGACACCATAATTAAATTCTAACAATCTTTAATGATAAGTTGAGGTTGAGAATCTGGGGAAAAATAGAACATTGTATTTAAGTCTTTGTTACTAAAACCACCTGTTTTATCCACTGCACAGTTTTGCCCTTTTTAAACTATTATGCTACATTATGTCAGTGTGATCACTTGTGTTAAACTGACATCCTTCATCACTGGTGTTCTTTCTGTAGGAACCTCACATAGAACAAAATTTAGTAGCTGTATATTCTTACACATTAATTATAAATTGAGGGAAGGAGAGACCCCAGGAATCCAATGAAGGAGTTTTGAAGACTCCATATGGACCCTTTTTGCATCTGAACTATCATCACTGAAGTAATCCAATGTACTCAGGGAAAGAAGTTGTGTCTTTCAAGTTTTCTAGGCTATGCTCAAGGTTGAAAAAATTGTCCTTGTTTAAAACATGAACTGGGAATTTAGTGATATCAGTTTTTAAAGCAGTTATTGTCATGTCACTTAATTTCTTTTGTGAGCCACTGCCAATCCACAAGCCATGCATTGAGAATTTGCTTACATACAAAGTTTAAGAGAAATTGTCAGAAACCTTAAGGTAATTTTGACATTATGATGACATTTAAATCACTGGAAAAAATATATAAAATGTAATTTGTCTATTCTAATTTTATTAAATGATTTTTAGAGTATGATCCATTATTTAATCACTATTCAATAAATTTCCATAAAGGAAAGTACAAAGGAAAGCTTCATTCTTTTGGAACAAGTTGTTTTATATTTGAATAATAATGTATATATTACTAAAACATTTCCTCATTGTTTAATTTATCCTACTAATGAGAAATAAAATTTTCCTACAATGTTCTAAGATTGTATCTCTAGATCATTCTTCACAGTATGGGGTTGTATGAAATATTTTCATCTATTAATGCATGTCTAGTCATGGTCATTTTTCTTTGAATTCTGCAATATCTCATGAAGGACAGATCTGTCAACATTGCCTGGAATTTGCTCTGTCTCTATGTTCCTTGTATCCCTGGTCTTGACTATTACCTGGAAATGCAATTTTGGGAAGAAGGGATAAATCAGTGCCATACCAGAATGCTTTATGCTTTTTAGCATCCATGATCATACTCTCCAATTTTCCATTTTGAATATTCATTTTTTTGCCATAAGAATAAAACAGATACATTTCTCAAGAATGTCAGAATCAATAAGAAAGTAAAAAAAACATTTATTCTAGTGGTATAAAGAATCTTCTAAATAACAGATCCACTCATTTGCCTGCAAATTTTGAGATATCATTTTTTTCTTACTGCTGAGTAGTACTACATTGTGTAGATGTACCACAGATTGTTAATCCATTCTTCAGTTGAGGGCCATCTAGGTTGCTTCCAGGTTCTTGCTATTATGAATAATGCTGCTATAAACATAGTTGAGCTAATGCCTTGGAGTGTGAATGTGCATCATTAGGGTATACAATCCAGAAGTGATATTGCTGGATCTTTGGGGAGATTAAATCCCAGTTTTCTGAGAAACCACCATACTGCATTCCAGAGTAGCTGAAGAAGCTTACACTCCCACCAACAATGGAGGAGTGTTCCCCTTGCTCCCCTAGCATGGGCTGTCACCTGTGTCTTTTATCTTAGCTAATCTGACAAGTGTATCTCAAAGTTGTTTTTATTTGCATTTCTCTGATGGCTAAAGAAGTTGACCACTTTTTCAAGTGCCTTTCAGCCATTCGTAATTCTGCTGAGAGTTCCCTTTTTAGTTCTGAACTCCATTTTTTTGATTGGGTTATTCAAGGTTTTGGGCTCTAGTTTCTTAAGTTCTCTATATATTTTAGAGATCAGTCCTCTATCACTTGCAGGATTGATGAAAATCTTTTCCCAATCTGTAGGCTGTCGTTTTAAATAACAAATCATACTAGTAATGTAATTACAAAGATATATTCAATAATTCGTTTCTTATTTCTATAATGTAGAGGAGTTGGCCACTTCATTTTCTTAAGATAATTTAGAAGACACTTGTAATTGCAAAAGTGTCTCAATACAGCATTAGCAGTAAATAATAACTAGGATGGCAGAGCAGAAATTGAAGACTGAATGAAGTATAAACTCCTTTTATATGTACTCTGAACATAAATGTCCAATAGCCAATGTGGAGAAAGACACAAAGTAGAAGATATAATGTTGCTATTAAAAAGCAGTTGTGGGGCTGGAGAGATGGCTCAGTGGTTAAGAGCACCGTCTGCTCTTCCAGAGAACCTGGGTTCAATTCCCAGCACCCATATGGCAGCTAACAACTGTCTGTAGTTCCAGTTCCAGGCAAACACCAAGGCAAATAAATAAATAAATAAATAAATAAAAATGTTTAAAAAAAAAGCAGTTGTATATATATATATATATATATATATATATATATATATATATATATATAAAATGAAAGCTCAAACAAAAACACAAATCCATAACTACATTGCAATCCATTTTAGTTTTTCAAAAGATGGTAGAATGCATTAGAGAAATATTTTCTAGGTGCAAATCACTACAAAGAACACTCCTACTTCTCTGTCCTTGAAAGAAAAAAATGCACAGAGGACAGAGTATGGTCATAAAACAAACACTGCCCAGGTGAACTCTTGTATTAGGTTTCTGGCCCAGATTTTTGGGCCTTCTTTGAGGTTTGGACACACTGGCAGCCTCATTGCTGCTTAGCACCAAATAATCACACAAAAGCTTATATTAATTTTATGTGATAGGCCTATGGCCCATACATGCTGCTAGCTAGCTCTTGCTCTTAAACTAACCCATCTTTTTTCTTTTGTTCAGTCATGCAGATCGGTACCTTTTCTTAGCAACATTTCAACTTCTTTCCTCTGTGTGTTCTGGCATCTCTGTGGTGACTCTGATCTGTTCTGAGATGTTCTCAGAGTTTTCTCAGTCTGGTAGCCTGGCCCACACTTCCTGTCTGCCTCTGGCCAATCACCTTTTTATTAAATCAGTAGGAAGAACAAATATTTACTTTGTACCATAATCCCACTACAGTGAACATATAAGGGAGTCTACTGAATTATCTGCCAGAAAGATAATTTGCTCTAGGCTTTCTGTTTTAATACAGGTGTATGATACTTAATAGCAACAATATCATTTAATATAAGAGGAGAAGATAGATAAAGCTTTACTCTAAAAACCTCAAAGATATCAGAATTATTTACAAACTATAAAATACTCCCATGTGGGTTATGATTAGATACAAGGAATTGAAGAGCCAATAAAAATGAGAAAATCCAAAAAATCCTAGTCAAAGTACAAAATCAAAATCACCAAAGATCAATTTCTAACCAACACATTTAAATAACATTCAACAGGGGCTGTTGTAACTGACTCACCTTGCGTGAACTGCAAATTATTACCTATCAAAAAAATGCAGAAAAAAAAGTCTGGATATGAGAGTTTCTGACTTCTCTAGAGGAATTTAGCCTGGAAGTTGGGAGGTACTTGGCCAACAGAGAAGAAATAAAATATACAACCCACACTATGTGTTTCATGGCAAACATGAGTCTAGAAACTACCCTTTTACTCTGGTTAGCTGTAGGGTACGGTTGGCCCTTGCACAACTTGCTGGAACATTGCATCATTTCCCCAGATGCTAATTAGGTGCTGAGTAGTGACCTATCCGATGTGATCCCTGATTATGCTAATTTGGCACTCCTTACCACCTATCATCAGCTATATGCTAATGAGGCATTACTTTGGACCTATCACCAACCATATGCTAATGAGGCATTACATTGGGCACCAATCATATAGCTACACGTGTCCCAGCTTCCCTATATAAGCAGGCTGCATTTCAGGCATGGGGCCTTTCTTCCACCATTCTACCTCAACTGAGCTGTACTCCAATAAAGTGTGATCCGAGAAGAATCGTGCATGTGGTAACTCGTCATTCTGCAGGCCAGAAAGCAGCTCGCCACAAGTGGCGCCGAAACCCGGGAACCTTCGTGCTCTGCAGGGAAGACCGATTCAGAACTCAACACATGGAGTGGACTGTCGGTGAGTAGTCAGTCCAGATATGCAGGTGCTCCTGGGAGGTCTAGAGCCTGAGATCTTTGCTGCAGTTTTCTTTCATCCTAGTTGTCCTGATTTTTCTTGCCTGCTTGTGGCTGTGATGCCACCAACCCAGCAAGGAGTGCCTTCCCTGGCCGTGCGATAAATCAAATGTGTGTCTGATCTAATAAGTCGCTTATAGATCAGAGTGCAAGATGGGGAACAAATTGTCTGCCGACTCCACGACCGAGTTCCATGAGCCTATTCAGGCTATATTGAGTAGCCAAGGGCTAAAGCTTTCCCACAGAGCCATAAGCCGGTTGTTGGAAAATATCGAAAGCAGTGCTCCGTGGTTCGGGGTGTCAGGCAGTTTGACTATTCCATCGTGGGAAAAACTTGGCAGGGATCTAGAGAAATGCAACACTGAGGGAACACTTTCCTGAGGCACCCTTCCACTATGGTGTATGATCTATTATTGCCTAAAGGATGGGAAATATGAGGACATTATTCAGCAAGGACGTAAGGCTCTCAGTATATGCCAGGATAGTGCATCAGAAAATGGAGGCACAGGGACTACAAAAGATAGGCCTAAGAAAAAGAAAAAGAAAAAGAAAAATTCAGAACCAGTGCCAGGACTGTACCCAGTCCTAGATGAATTTAAAGATTTATATATATCTCAAGATGAGCTAGACTCTGAGGAGGAGGAAGATCTACAGGAGGCTGCTGCAGCCTATGAGCGAGAACACTACGATCCCCCGCCACTCGGCCGATCATCGCCTTTCAATCTCGCAAAGGCTAGAGCTACTTCTCCCCCTCCTTTAGGGAACAAGTTGGGATGCACACTCATCCCCCAGGAAGCGTGGTCTGGGGTAACTACAGCCTTCCCTGTGTTTGAGGATCCAGCCACACGTGGCCAATATTATGAAGTAATTGACCATAAGATTATTAAAGACCTTGCAGAGGCAGCAAAAAAAGATGGTGTAGCTGCCAACTATACCATCATGTTGCTGCAGCACCTTATGTGCAATGCTTTAACACCCACTGATTGGCAAAACATTGCCCAAGCCTGCTTAACTATGGGGAAATACTTAGACTGGAAGTCAATTGGGACTGATCTGGCACATAGTCAGACCCAGGAGAATGCTGCTAATGGGCAGCCAGCATGGAGTGTAGATATGCTGTTAGGGCAAGGACAATGGGTAAATAATCAGACAGCATATCCTGTGTAAGTTTATAATCAAATAAACACCATCAATATGAAGGCTTGGGGAGCCCTCCCTAATAAGGGGGAGGTCTCAGGGAACCTAACCAAAATAATACAGGGCAGCACTGAACCATTTTCTGACTTGGTAGCTCAAATGATGGATGGAGCGGGGCGAATTTTTGGTGATGTGGAAACCGCACTGCCGCTAGGAAAGCAATTAGTTTATGAGCAGTATACAAAAGAGTGCCTTAGGGCTATCACCCCACACAAAGGAAAGGACCTAGAATATTGGATGAAAATGTGCCAAGAAATCGGAGGACCTTTGTCAAATGCGGGACTCACTGCTGCTGTGATGGCTGCCTCTCACAGTAATAAAGGTTCTAACAGCAGCGGGGTGTGTTTTCGGTACGGCATGCCCAGGCATATTAAAAGATAGTGCCGAGAGGCTGCCCCCATGACAAGGACAAAACTGATTCAAGAAATGAAGACTCCAGGGACATGTCCAAGATGTAAAAAGGGTAAACACTGGGCCAACGAATGTAGGTCTGTTAAGGACATTAATGGACAACCCATTCAACCTGCTGCCCAAGTAGTTAATCCAAAAAACGGAGTAGTGGGCCCTTGGTCCAAGGGCCCGAAAATATTTGGGGCCCACGAGGAAGTGAATTTCCAACCACTCAGTCCCCGCGACAAGCCACATCAGGCTCCGCAGGGCTGGACCTCCGTGCCACCTCCAGAATGGTATTAACAATAGGCATGGGAATACAACCCTTAGACAAAGACATGCAAGGGCCACTCCCAAAAGGGACAGTTGGGCTAGTGTTGGGCCACTCCTCTTCCACCTTACGGGGACTCATTGTTATGCCTGGAGTTATTGACCCAGATTATACTGGAGTCATCAAAGTAATGTGCCAATCCCCTTGAGGGCTAATTACCCTAACCCAAGGTGATTGCATTGCACAATTATTAATCTTGCCCTCTTTCCACTACAATTACCCTGCATGCTCAGAATAATGGGGATCCAAGGGCTTTGGATCCACCAGAATTGATTTGGCTTTTCTGTCACTATCTCTTAATGACCGCCCTATGCTTGATCTTATAATAGAAGGGAGAAAATTTCAAGGATTGGTAGATACTGGAGCAGACAGAAGTATAATTACAATCAGAGATTGGCCACGATCATGGCCACTTCAAGCATCTTCGCAGACCTAGCAAAGTTTAGGTTACACAGATGCCCCTAGAATTAGCTCTAAGGAATTGACATGGAAAACAGAGGACCAAAAGGGGAAGTGTCAGCCTTTTGTAGTTGAAGGACTGCCAATCAATCTATGGGGCAGGGATATCCAGAGTCAAATGAATCTTAAGCTTACTAATGATTATTCTGACACAGCAAAAAAATATCATGATTAGATCAGGGTTTGTTCCTAGCAAAAGGTTAGGGCATAATTTACAAGGCATTACCACACCAATAGAGGTTCAAGGAAATGCCAATCAGCAAAGCTTGGGTTTTTCACAGGGGTCACTAAGCCTATGATTCCTATCTCCTGGATGACCACTGCACCTGTGTGGGTACCTCAGTGACCTCTGTTGAAAGAAAAATTGGAAGCAGCCTCTATGTTGGTTCAGGAACAGTTACAGCTGGGGCACTTAGAGCCCTCGCAGTCCCCCTGGAATAATCCCATATGTGTTATCTGAAAGAAATCAGGAAAATGGCATTTACTTCACAATCTGCGTGCCATCAATCAACAAATGCAAGTCATGGGACCCATTCAGAGGGGTCTACCAGCTTTAACAACTATTTCAAAGAACTGGTCTGTTGTAGTGGTAGATATTAAAGATTGTTTATTTTCCATTCCCCTAAATAGTCAGGATAAGGAAAGATTTGCTTTTACTTTACCCTCTGTTAATCATGAACAGCCCGATAAGCGATATCAGTGGGTTGTTCTTCCTCAAGATATGGCCAATAGTCCTACAATGTGTCAACTTTATGTAGATAGAGCTTTACAGCCAGTAAGAGATAAGTTTCCCCGTGTTAGAATTGTACATTAAATGGATGATATTTTGCTTGCAGCCCCTTCTGTGGAATTGTTAGAATTAACGTTAAGTTTGTTAACCAAGGAATTAAAAGATAAAGGTTTATTTATTGCTCTGGAGAAGATACAGAAGGGAGGAGCTATTGAATTTTTAGGAGCTATTATTCAGAATGCCCATGTTAGACCAAAAAAGGTAGAAATTAGGACCAGTTGCTTAAAGACTTTAAATGATTTTCAAACATTGCTTGGGAATATAAATTGGATTCGACCATATTTGAAATTAACTTGCTTTGAGCTTAAACCCTTATTTGAAATTTTAGAGGGAAACTCAGATCTTAATTCCCCATGCCAGCTAACCCCCTCGTGTGAATTAGATGTCCCTTGTGCCCAGCCCCTTTCCATGGATTGGGAAGAATATAATGCTAGTAGTATTACTTTGAATCAGTCACTTTGCTTTAGTCTTAAAGAGAATGATGACTGTATTTTTTTAGCTAGAAAAAAACTTGACTTATTGGGTAAACCCTCTAAAAGACAAGCTCCCACGCATATGTTGACTGAGGCTTTGGGACAGATAGCTACTGGTTCCGCCTCTGGCACAGGATCAGAAGTTAATGGAAATTACGAGGTGAATGTGACCACCATGATCCTGACTCATGAAGGGATAGTTCCATTACATAACAATAATAAGAACAGACAAAATACCACAAGACCTATAGTTTTTCCCTATTGTCAACCATTTATAAGTAGTTTTCCTACCTTCACTTCCTGCAAAGATAGAACTTGGGGAAATAAACAGCTTAGTCCGGGATTTGAATTTTCTCCTGGCTTAAGGCCCTATATGGGATATGTTGAGAAATCTGATAACACAACTTGGTTTACTGAAGGATGGCCATTCTTTTCCTGGGTATTGATTAATGAGGCAAGGGCCAGTGCAGATGTTTCTGCTCTTGTAAACTTGCAAGGATCCTTGGGTAAGGTTTATAATGTGTCAGGTGTGGTGAAGTCAGGTAATAAACAAGGATGAAATTGAAATTAACATCTTATAACAACGAGGTTAGCAATTACACAGGGTCAGCAGCTTTGGTGTGTTTGAAGTCACCTTTTATGTTTCTCTTGACTAACTCTAGTAAAAACTGCACTGTTTCAGGCAGTTGTTGGTTGGCAGAGTGTTGGAATGGATCAGTGGTGACTACAGCAGTAGTTGTTAGAATGCCTACCTTTGCCCCCATGCCTGTGAAAGCTGACCCAGAGCAGTTCCCTATGATGAGTCTGTTACGCCATAAGAGGGACTTTGGCATTACTGTTGCTATCGTGGCTGCCATTGCCATTTCAGCAACTGTAGCAGTTACTGCAGGTGTAGCCACGGCCAGCCAAGTCAAGTCTGCCCAGGAAATTAATGATATTTTGGCTCAAACTTCGCAAATTTTAGAGGAGCAAGCACAGTTTAATTCCCATTTGCTGAGTGGTATCCTTGCCACCAACGAAAGAGTAAATTTACTAGAAGAAGTTATTGAAGATGTATATGGCCTAATTCAAGTGGGCTTTGTACAGAAATTAGGGCATGTTTGTGTTACCCATCTTGTTGTTTCAGATGTTTTGAATGAACTCGAAGAACTGAAGAATTTTTAAGTGGGAATTGGTCTATGGAGGCCGAAAAGATGATCCTTAAGCAAAAGTTTCAGATTGCACGTTTGACTGCTACAAGATTGGAGCCTGTTACACTTGGGGACTTTACTTCTTGGCTCACTTCTGCCCTTTCCTTTTTCAAGGAGTGGGTGGGAGTGGGAATCTTTGCAGTCTGCTGTTTATTTGGGGTTGTTTTTTGCCTCTGGCTGGTTTGCCGTATTCGCATCAGAGCACATTGTGAAAAGGTCCTACTCACTCAGGCACTCTTGGCTGTTGAGGCAGGGCACTCCCCCGCAGCCTGGCTCTCCGCCCTTAGTGACTTATAATGATTGCCCTTGCACAGAGAGGCTTTAGCTGCCATTGCACCTCTATAGGGAATCATTCTCCTCTGAGACGGACTTTGCACCCTGCCACCCTCACTGGCCTTGCACGCAGGAAGGTGTCTCGAGAATCCTGGCAGTAGGAAACAGCCTTTGAGCGATGGCCACATCATGAGGTGAACACCTGTACGGGCTATATCCTGTCTGTGCCATTAGAAAAACAAAAAGGGGGAGATATATGGCGTGGTTGGTCCTTGCACAACTTGCTGGAACATTGCATCATGTTCCCCAGATGCTAATTAGGCTCTGAGTAGTGACCTATCCGATGTGATCCCTGGTTATGCTACTTTGGCACTCCTTACCACCTATCACCAGCTATATGCTAATGAGGCATTACTTTGGACCTATCACCAACCATATGCTAATGAGACATTACATTGGGCACCAATCATATAGCCACACGCATCCCAGCTTCCCTATATAAGCAGGCTGCATTTCAGGCATGGGGTCTTTCTTCCACCATTCTACCTCAACTGAGCAGTACTCCAATAAAGTGTAATCCGAGAAGAATCATGCATGTGGTGACTCGTCATTCTGCAGGCCAGAAAGCGGCTCGCCACAGTTAGCCATCAGTTTCTTGAAAGGTAAAACACAGCACAGAATTATTTGTGAGTGCATAAATTTTAATACCACAGAGACCTGCTAAAACTATCTTAACTGAAGTGCTATAACACCAAATTAGCAGAAGTTTGCTTTTGTCAGGAGGCCTTCATACATACAGAAATCATAATCTATAAATCCCATGTGAATACATCAATAGGTACAATAACATAGAAATAATTACATGGACAGAAGTCATACATCATTGTACATAATTTTGGTACTTTCCACTAAGAATATTTTGAAAGGGCTGGATAGAAAGCTTGGTGATTAAGAGTCTGGCTGCTCTTCCAGAGGACCTGAGTTCAATTCTCAGCCCCAACACAGCAACTCATAACTGTCTGTAACTCCAGTTCCAGGAGACCTGATAGTCTCACACAGACATACATATAGACAAAACACCAATGCACACAGAATAAAAAAAACATATTTTGAAAATTACTCAAATATTTTTGTGTAATAAATCACTCAAACTTTAAACGCCAAAAATTAAACAGTTGATATTGTTGGTTTCTCTTACAGGGACAAGCATCTGTGTCCCAGGACCCACATATCAGCTTAGAGTCATCTATATTTGGGGTATCTTACACTTCCTATTTTTAAGGCTTCAAAACATATACAGTGCACACACATGCACTCAATTGCAGACACATAAAATAAATCAGTATAATTAATTTTTTAAGAAATGTTTTCTATAGTCTGTTAGACTCATTATCCAGAAAAAAACCTTAGATGAGTACTTGCATTTTAGTTTTTCTCAGAAGACTCTGAAGTTAAGTTTTTGATGGAAGCTATCATCTAAAAATAGCCATTTCTTGCTCACTCACCTGAGTATGTGACAGATGTTTTATTTTCTCATTATGTGACATGTTCTATGTAGTGGTTGTTCATGACAGATCTTCCATGGAATAGAGATCACAATTAAGAGTCACATGAAAAGCTGGATGAAGCTGTTGTTTCAAATAAATCAAATTTTCCCCATATGCATCTTATCCCATTAGAACATCACAGAAGTATCTAGAATCATTTTAAGTAAATGAATTCTCAGAGACAGTTCCTTGTTTGTTATACATTCAGTAGTATTCCTTTAATCTTTCAGGACTGTGGAAGAAAAACATACAATAATGAAGGGTGATGACCACTAAAGATTTAATAGTTCAAGAGGGAAAGAATGAGGTGCAGATCTCCAATAACTCTGAATTTCACCCAGTCATAAGTGGGAAGTTCTGCCATGTTTTAAAACAGGTCAACTCCACCATAAGAGTGTTGGCTTTTCTTAATAGGCAACTGCTTTTGATCTCTGAACTATCATTTCTCTGTCATGAACTATCTTATCACATCTGGATATGCAAGACTGCATGAACTCATGATGGGAGTTCTTACTCTCCCTGAGGAATGGATAAAAGGATGAGGTGGGAGAAATCTGGGGGATGACTGGGAAGAGTGGGGAAGGGGAATAATGGTGGGTATGCTAAAACAAAAAGCAAAAAATATAGTAAAGTAAAAACAAATTAGAGATTGCAAAGATTCTTTTGTTGTTGTAATTTATTGTATTATTTCTGCCCACTTTGCTCCAATCTTGTATTGTTTCCACATAAGTAATTGTGTTAAAGATTAAAGGAACTGTCAATGGGTATTAATAGAGATAATGTCATTAGACAAAATCAGGTTCATATTTTTGGTTTTGCACGTGAGAAGAGACACGCACACACTACCAGGGCCACACGAGAGTTTATTCTGCAAGGCAGCCAGGCTAGTACAGGAGCAGAGAAGCAGAAGAGAAAAGAAAAGACAGACTGCAACATGGTGTCTCCTTTTAAGAGAATACGTGGGCAGGATTTATGTAGTCACACCCTCTGTACTTGGCGCGTTCTGCCAGCACCATGTTGGCTTCACCAAGTGGTGGCTGATACATACCAGAAATTATTTCACTCAGAGCCATGTTGGGTTCACCACGTGGCATGCCAGGAATCCTTATATCCCACGCTTTTATGTTAATTATAAAAAGAAAGCCGGGTTTATATAGGGGGCAGGGAGAAAATGGATTGTACCAGAACAGGTCAGTTAGCTCTTGTAACATATTGAGGTTGGTGAGCCATTAGGTGACTATTTTGAGTAATTTTAGGAGTACCTAGGCCAATTTTTTTTGTGTGCAAAAACAGATAAGCTTGGTGGTATCTAGGTAAGGCAAAAAGGCTAAGCACCTTAGAGTCTTAAAAATGCATCTTAGAGGTGAGGATGGAGAGATACTTTCTGCTGACTTATTTTCTATTATTGAGGCCCAGATAGGAAGGGAACACTTTATATATGGGTCGTCACCCAGCCAAATGGTCTTGAGGGGCAACGTAACTACAATTAAGTAGCTCATCATCTCTTAGAGTAGGCCATTGGGACAATGTCTAAAACCACACTAGCTATCTCTAGACACCTCTCAGCATCTGGAATGGGCATTAGGGTCAAGCCCAAACTAACGCAAGCCACCCTTAAAAACTCTCTAGTTCTTAGGAGCACTTGCCAAACTTAAAGCTATCCACTACAGATACTTATCAGTGTCACAGTGGGCATCCAAAGCACTAACAATAGGAACTAGTCAGTACCCCAGAATAGGCATCCCAGGGCAGAACCCTGTGAACAAGTTTGTGGACAGGGCTCTGATAACAGGGAAAGCCAGCAATGAGTGTCAGATGAGAAGGAAAAGTCATGACTAGTGAAGATCATGGCTGGTCCTTCATGAGACTAGAGTCCTACTGGAAAGCCAGAGACAATAGTTTCCATTTGCCTACTAGGATAGGAAAACTTACCAATTGACACCAACGGTGTACAGAAAATGCTGTGGCAGCAGGAGAGTTGGAAGGTGGCCTGGCAGTGAGCCCTGGATCAGGTTCTCCTAGCTTATGTGCATCTAAACTCAGGAGAGAGTCTATTCAAGTTACCGCACCAAATGTTGGTTTTGCAGCACCAAATGTTGGTTTTGTGCGTGAGAAGAGATACACACACACTACCCGGACCACATGAGAGTTTATTCAGCACAGTTGCCAGGAGAATACAGGAACAAAGAAGCAGAAGAGAAAAGAAGAGACAGACTGTAACATGGTGTCTACTTTTAAGAGAACAGATGGGCATGAATTTATGTAGCTATGCCTAGGGGCATGTCCTCCGTACATGTTCTGCCTGTGCCATGTTGGCTTTACCACATGGCTGATACATACCAAAAATTCTTATTTCATCCAGCAACATCTTGAGTTCACCATATGACATGCCAAGAATCCTTACACAAATGACATCAGCTTTAGACCTCTCATCTTTGCCCTTTTCTATAAGATATTACCTTAAGTTGTATTGAAAGGACTGACCATGTTTTCACAAAATATTGTAAAGATAAAGCAATGTAAAGACAAATATAAGTAAAGTTGGTCTAGTTGACATGGGTATAATTCCTCAGGGGACTGCTGAAGAGAATTCTTATTCCACTAAAAATTACACAGAAAAGAGTAAAACAGACTATTTCTTGGTAACTGAAAACCACATTATGTTTATAAAATGGAAAAATCATGCAGCAAAAAACCTGTCTAGTTCAGCCCATGATTTTTTTTCTATTTCCATTGCTAACCATAATTTAAAAGACTAAGATGGTTATTATGCTCGACATCAGTAATATCAGCATTTGAGAGTATCACCAGGTCTGTTGGTGAGGCCAGGTTGGACCACAAAGTGAAACTCTGCTTCAGAAAGTTCTTTCTCTCAAAAACACTACATACATTGTAGAGAATTTTATTGGAAGATTGCAAAGTAGAAAGAGGACAGAGAGCAGACTTGTTTTTGATATGACTGCAGCATGCCAAAGTCTTTCTTTTATCTTTGTATATGTGGTATTGGAAAATCTATCAATCAAGAAATATCAATAGATAAGAACAAAGGTCCTTTAGAAATTTTTCCTCTAAACAAAGATGAGAAAAGAGCTTATTAGATCACAAAATTTTAGACAAAATTGCTTTTGAAACTATTTTTGGTATGCTGTCTTATCAAATCTTTGCCTAGTTATGTGAGTTTACTTGACCTTTGTTAAAAAATTCATAGTTGGCTGGGATATATCTCAGCTATAGGGTACTTGCCCAATTTGTATGATCCCTGATATCAGTCCCCAGTACCACAAATATGAAACAAACAAATAAACAAACAAATTATATATGTATGCATTCATTCCAGTTTTTTAAAATATATTTAAGGCATTTTATATTTTCTTTAGTTTTATTGATTTTAAAACTAGTATTTTGCTTTTATATATGATAATTCAATTAATAGCTTTACATGTAAAGTGATTTTAAAATAATTCACTTGAATGAATTTATTCATTAAAATAAAAATAAATGCTTCTTATTTGATTGAAAAATTCACTGGGATTGAAACAAAATTTCAAATATGAAAAAATAGAGCTTGCTTAACATTATGTAAACTAGCAGATGGCAAGACTATTGTGCAATTTTAATGCATTTCAAGGCTACACAGCATGTTAGGCATTAAAACATCATATTCATCCAGCTTCCCCAAACACATCCATTTTAAGCTTCTTATATTCTCAAACACATAGCATATGTTTTATGATATGAAATAAAAAAAACACCTCATCTCCAGTTTTGGTTAGATAAACACTGAGCCACCTTCTCAGTATAAGTACTCGAGGCAATAGGGCTTGTAGAGCATACCACTTGGAATGTTTTTGTTCAGTGCTCCAGCTTTCACTTTTGAAATAGTCCGGGTAATTTATTAGCTTGCCATGGTGTGAAATGTGAGTAATGGCAGCTGATGCCTCAGTGCTTCAATTTGATCAAGAATAGCATGCTATCTAAAAGACCATTAATTAACTACAAACATTTTACTTCTTTTACAAAGTGAATGTGATTGTGTCATAATGCAAAATGTGCTTTAGAACCAGAAAGGCAAGGGACATGAATTTAATAGCTTTCATGTTTGAATTTTTCATGGAAGTTGAGTTGGTTTTTTTTATTCTGAAAGGTCTTACAGCTACAGAGAAAAAATAAAGATGCAATTGCAAAGAACTACCAAGTCCTACATTTGCATCTTTTGGACACATACAATCATTTTATGACTGGAAATGATGAAGGGTGATCCATTTATTTGAATGAGTGGTTCTGCACCTTAGTGTTTCATGCATCACAACACATTATTTGGAGATAGCCTTAGTGTTTATTCTTGGTGTTGTGTAAACACCAGACTTGGATATGTAAAATGGCATGTGTCTCTAGTGGTATATCGGTATATTTTACTACTCATTGAAACCTTCTGTTCATCCCAGATTACTTGTATTCCAAACACTAGAAGCCACTAACCCATTTTTTTAATCTTAATGATTTCATAATTTCTAAAATGAAATATAGTTGGAATCGTGGAATATGGGACTTTTCATATTCTCTTCTTTCATTTAGACAAGTGCACTTAAATTTTCTTTTCAATATTGTATGTCTGGGTAGCTGAACACTATTGTCCCAAGCAACACTCTCTACCCATTCCACAACTAAAGGACATCCTAATTGCTTCTCAGTTTAACTATAAATCACATGAATGCTAACATCTGCATGCAGGGCTTTTGTGCAAACATTTTCAAGTTCTTTGGAATGTTGCCAAAGCATTCAACTACTTGATTCCACAGGAAGGTCAGCTACAAGAGCATATTTTTAGCTGTACAATATGTTGCCACTTTCTCTTGTAATGTATGTTCACAGCATGAATTTTCATCTATATCAGAGGTAAATGAGAGTTCTTTTAGGCCTGCATCCCTACAAACATTAACTAATGGCATTCAGAATTTGACTATTCTAATATGTTTTCATTTGCATGTCATTAATGATAAGGAAAAGTTGTTTTTCATATACTTATTTTCTGTTTGTATATATCCTTTAAGGAGGTTCTTCTTAAGGTCTTTGGTTATTTTTTAAAGCAGATTACTTTATTATTATCCTTTATTTTATTTTTTATTATGTATACTTATATTTTTATCCATGTATATCCTTTTTCAAGCTCCCTTCCCCCTCCCATCCTTTCTAGTCACTCTCTCTTCTCCATATCTCTTTATCTCCTCCCAAGTAAGGGCAGGAGGTCCCAATTTCCCAATATGGCTTAGTTCAGCATCCACTCCTGGCAGATCCACTTTCCTCATCCCAACATGAAGACTGGGTGAGGTGTTCCTCTGGAAGGAGTGGGTTCCAAGATGCCAGTCCAAGGTGTTTTAGATCCCAAGCTTTTCAGTGGTTGTGGTTTGCAGCTTGGAGATGATTTGCTTTTTGCTTTTTTTTTTTTTTTTTTTTTTTTTTTTTTTTTTTTTTTTTTTTGTCTAAAGTCCACTAATGAGTGAGTACATCAACTGCTTATCTTCCTGGGTTTGTGAAACCTTGCTAAGGAGGATATTCTCCATATCCATCCATTTGCCTGCCAATTTTAAGATATCATTTTTTCTTATTGTTGAGTAGTACTCCATTGTATAGAAGTACCAGAGTTTGTAAATGCATTCTTCAGTTGAGGGGCATCTAGATTGTTTCCACATTCTTGCTATTACTAATACTGCTGTTGTGAACTTATTTGACCTAATGCCTTTGGAGTATGAATTTTCATCGTTAGGGTATGTGTCCAGTAGTGGTATTGCTGGATCCTTGAGGAGATTTATTCCTAGTTTTCTGAGAAACCACCATATTGTATTTCAGAGTGGCTGCATAAGCTGACACTCCCACCACAATAGAGGAGTGTTCCCCTTGCTCTGTAACCAATCCAGCATAGGCTGTCATCTGTGTCTCTTATCTTAGCCAATCTGACAGGTGTCAAGTGGTATCTCAAAGTTGTTTTGATTTGCATTTCTCTGATGGCTAAAGAAGTTGAGCACTTTTTCAAGTGCATTTCAACCACTCGTAATTCTTCTGCTGAGAATTTCTTTTTTAGTTCTGAACCCCATTTTTTGATTGGTTATTTAAGGTTTTGGGCTCTAGTTTTTTTTTAGTTTTTTATATTCTTTATATATCTTAGAGATCAGTCCTCTATCACTTGTAGGGTTGGTGAAAATCTTTTCCAATTCTGGAAGCTGTCGTTTTGTGCTATTGACTGTTTCCTTGGCTTTACAGAAACTTCTCAGTTTCAGGAAGACCCACTTATTAATTGTTGGTCTTAGTGTCTGTGCCACTGGTGTTATATTTAGGAAGTGGTCACCTGTGCCAATTTGTAGAAGTGTATTTCCCACTTTCTTTTCTATCATGTTCAGAGTGGCTGGGTTTATGTTGAGGTCTTTGATCCACTTGGATTTGAGCTTTGTGCAGGGTGACAGGCTTGAATTTATTTGCATTTTTCTACACACTACCATCCAGCTATACCAACACCATTAATTAAATATACTATCTTTTTTCCATTGAATCTTTTTAGGCATCTTTGTTGAAGATCAGGTGTTCATAGGTTTTTGGGTCAATGCCAGATCCTCACTTCAGTTCCTTTGATCCAAAAGTCTGTTTTTCTGCCAGGACCAGGCTGTTTTTATTACTGTAGCTCTATAGTATAGCTTGAAGTCAGGGATGGTAATGCCTCCTGAGGGTCTTATGTTGAAAAAAAAATTGTTTTGGTAATCCTGGCTTTTCTGTTATTCCAAATGAAGTTGAGTATTGTTCTTTCAAGGTCTGTAAAATATTGTGTTGTGATTTTGATGGGAAGTACATTGAAATGGTAGAATGCTTTAGGTAGAATTGCCATTTTTACTAGGTTGATTCTACCTAACCAGGAACATGGGAGAGCTTTCCATTTTCTGATATCCTCTTCAATTTCTTTCTTCAGTGATTTAAAATTTTTGTCCAATAGATCTGTTACTTCTATGGTTATAATTACTTCAAGGTATTGAAAACTATTTGCAGCTATTATAAAGGGTGATATTTCCCTTAATTCTTTTTCAGCTCTTTTATCTTTAGTGTATAGGAGGGCTACTGATTTCTTTGAGTTAATCTTGTATCCTGCTACATTACTGAAGGGGTTTATCAGCTGTAAATGTTCCCTGTTAAAATTTTGTGAGTCTCTTATGTATACAAACTTATCATCTGCAATTAGAGATTGTTTCATGTCTTCTTTTTTAAATTGAATGCCCTTATTCTCCTTTTGTTCTCTTATTGCTTTAGCTAAAACTTTGAGAACTATATTGAATAGATAAGGGGAGTAAAAACACCCTTGTCTACTTCCTCATTTTAGTAGGATTGATTTTAATTTTTCCCCATTATGTTTTATGTTGGCTAATGGCTTCTTGTAAATCACCTTTATTATATTGAGATATTTTCCCAGTATTCCTGATCTCTCCAGGGCTTTTATTATAAAGAAGTGAGAATACTCGCTCAAAGGCACAGATAATGTACTCAATATAATCATAGAAGAAAACTTTCTTGACTTAAAGAAGGAAATGCCTATAAAGAAACAAGAAGCTTACAGAACACCAAATAGATTTGACCCCCACAAAAAATCTGCTCACCACATAATAATCAAGCCACAAAACATACAGAACAAAGAAAAAATTTTAAGAACTGCAAAAGAAAAGGGCCAACTTACCAATAATTGCAGACCCATCAGAATAACTGCTGACTATTCAATGGAATTGATGAAAGCAAGAAGGGATTTGTCAGAAGTTAAACAGACACTAAAAGAACAGCCTAAAAGAACTAGGCTGCCAAGCTAGACTATTACATCCAGTAAAATTATTAATCACCATATATGGAGTAAACAAGATACTTCATGACAAAGTCAGACTGAAGTAATACCTATCTACAAGTATAACCCTCCAGAAAGCAATAGAGGGAAAACTCCAACCTCAGGATCCCAGATACACCCATGAAACCACAATCATTCAATATTCCCTCAGAAGCAAAGCCCAGAGAAAGGAAATACATGTGGGCTACAACCAAAAATTGCAGGAAAAATCAATCAGTGGTCACTACTATCCCTTAATATTGATGGACTCAACTCACCTATAAAAAGACACATACTAACAAGATGGATACAAAACCCAAAACCAGCCTTCTGCTACCACAAAGACAGAAACAGGCTCAGAATAAAGGGTTGAGAAAAGATTTTCCAATCAAATTGCCTCAAGATACAAGCTGGGATTGCCATCCTAATATCTAACAAAGTAGACTTTAAACTAAAATCAATTAAAAATGAACAAGATGGCATTACTTATTCATCACAGGACAATTTAGTCAAGAAGAGATTTCAATTCTGAATATTTATGTCCTTAATGTAAGGGCACCTATCTATGTAAAAGAAACACTGCTAAAACTCAAATCCCATATCTATTCTCACACCTTAATAGTGGGAGACTTCACTACTCCACTTTCATCCCTGGGTATGTCAACCAGACAGAGACTCAACAGGGAAATAAGGAGTCAAGCAGAGATTATGATGCAAAAGGATTTAATAGATATTTAGAGAAGCTTCCACCCAAATGCAAAGGAATATATATATTTCTCAGCACCACGAGGAACTTTCTCTAAAATTGTCCATAGAATTGATCATAAAGGAAATTCAATAGATACAAAAAATGGAAATAGTCCCTTGTATCATATCAGATCACCAGGGCCTAAAGTCAGAGTTCAACAACATCAAAAATCACAGAAAGCCTACCAACTCATGGAAACTAAACATCACTCAGCTGAACCACCTCTGGGTCATGGAAGAAATTAAGAAAGAAATCAATGTCTTCCTAGAATTTAATAAAAATGAATTCACAATGTACCCAAAATTGTGTGACACAATGAAAGCATTCTTAAGAGGAAAATTCATAGCACTAGATGTCTATATGAAAAGCCTCCCAAAATCCCACACTAGAGAATTTACAGTACAGCTGAAAGCCTTAGAACAATAAGAAACAAACTCACCTAGAAGGAGTAGAAGGCAGGAAATAATCAAACTTAGAGCTAAAATCAATACAATTGAAACAAAAAGAGCAATATAAAGAATCAGTTTATCAAAGAGTTGGTTCTTTGAGAAAGTCAACAAGATAGATAAACCCTTATCCAAACTAACCAAAAAGCAGAGAGAGAGAGAGAGAGAGAGAGAGAGAGAGAGAGAGAGAGAGAGAGAGAGAGAGAGAGAGAGAGAATCCAAATACACAAAATCAGAAATGAAAAGGGGGACATAACAACAGACCCCCAGGAAATCCAGAGAATTTTTAGGTCATACTGTGACAATGTATATTCCACAAAAATGGAAAACCTAGAAGAAATGAACAGCTTTCTGGACAGGTATCATTTACCAAATTTAAATGAAGATCAGATTAATTACCTAAAGAGACCAATAATCCTTAAGGAAATTGAAGCTATCATTAAAAGCTTCCCAAGTAAAAAAAGCCCAAGTCCAGATGGTTCCAGTGCAGAATTCTACTAGACATTCATAGAAGAATTACTACCATTATTCCTCAAACTATTTCACACAGTAGAAACTGAAGGAATATTGCCAAATTCCTTTTATGAGGCTACAATTCCCTAATACCCAAGCCACTGAAAGACACAACAAAGTAGGAGAATTATCGACCAATTTCCTTCATGAATATTGATGCTCAACATAATTTTGGCAAACTGTATACAGCATTATATAAAAGATAATCCTCCAACATGATCAAGTAGGCTTCATCCCAGAAATGCAGAGATGGTTCAATATACAAAAAACCATAAATGTTATCCATCATATAAACAAACTGAAGAAAAAAAAAACACATTATCATATCCTTAGAAGCTGAAAAGCCTTTGAAAAAAATCCAACATATTACTATTATTCTAATCTTAAAGTGTAGGAGTAGGGCATTTTAATATTTCTTCTCATTTTTTTTTATTAATAAAGACTCATTTCTTATCCATGTATCCCCTTGTTCAAATGTCCTTCCCCTCCCGCCCCTGCAAGTCACTGTTCTCTCCATCTCCTTATCTCCTCCTTGGCAAGGACAAGGGTTCCCAAGGTCCCAATATGGCTTAGTTCAGCATCCACTCCAGGTAAATCCACTTTCCTCATTCCCACATCAAGACTGGCTCAAGTGTTCCTCTGGAGGGAATGGGCTCCAAAGTGTCAGAAGTTCAAGGTGCTTCAGATCCCAAGCTGTTCAGTGTTTATGGTTTGCAGCTTGGACATGCTTTGCTTTTTGTTTAAAGTCCATAATGAGTGAGTACATCCCCTGCTTATCTTTCTGGTTTTGAGATACCTTGCTCAGGAGGATGTTTTCCAAATCTATCCATTTCACAATTTTGGAATTGTGAAACCTTGCTCATGAGGATATTCTCCATATCCATTCATTTGCCTGCAAATTATAGAATATTGTTTCTTACTGCTGAGTAGTACTTTATTGTGTAGATGTACCACAGCTTGTTAATCCATTCCTCAGTTGAGGGGCATCTAGGTTGTTTCTAGGTTTTTTTCCCTCTTTCCTTTTTTTTTTATTATGAATAAAGTCACATTTTCTATCCGTGTATATCCTTATTAAAGGTCCCTTCCCCTTCCTACCACCTCTAGTCAGTCTCTCTTCTCCACATCTCCCCATCTCCTCCCCAGCATGGGCAGGAATTCCAAAGGACACAATATTGCTCAGTTCAGCATCCACTCCTGGCTGATCCAGTTTCCTCACCTGAACATCAAGACTGAGTCTAGTGTTCCTCTAGAGGGAGTGGGATCCAAGGTGATATTCCAAGGTGTTTCAGATCCAAAGCTGTTCAGGGGTTGTGGTTTGCATCTTGGACATGCTTTGCTTTTTGCCTTTTTGTTTTGAGTCCACTAATGAGTGAGTACATCCCCTGCTTATCTTTCTGGGTTTGAGATACGTTGTGCAGGAGGATATTCTCCAAATCCATCCATTTGCCTGAAAATTTTAGGATGTCATTTTTTTCTTACTGCTGAGTAGTACTACATTGTGTAGATGTACCACAGTTTGTTAATCCATTCTTCAGTTCAGGGGCATCTAGTTTGCTTCCAGGTTCTTGGTATTACAAATAATGCTGCTATGAACATAGTTGAGCTAATGCCTTTGGAGTGTGAATGTGCATCTTTAGGGTATACACCCAGAAGTGGTATTTTAATATTTTTTTATGATTTTACAAAATATTTACTTTATAAAAGCTTTCTTCTATCCTGTTTTGTCTTCTTAGTGCATAGTATTTTTCTCTCATACTTTATGATTTTTAATAAAATTTAGCCTTTAGTGCCATTGGTATTTCATCTAAACCATTATCTCCTCACCATGTATATACAGGTTTCTTCCATACTGTTATCCCCACCCTTATGTTTACAGAGGTATTCACCATATTGTCTTTTACAAACTTTAGAATCATATGTGTTAAGTATAGATCTATGACAGATTTCAATTTGTTTTAACAATTAATCATTACACCTTTCTTTTATTTTAACCTTTTAAAATGGAAAATAGATTCTTCTTTCATACAATACATTCCAAACACAGTTTTCCTTCCTTCACTTCCTCTTCCCCCATCTCCCCCTCATTCAGTTCCGCTCTCAGAGACAACAACCAGATAGAACCCCCCATCTCCCTCTCATTCAGTTCCACTCTCCCTCCATGTCCACCTAAGAAAAGAACATGTCTCTGAGAGACAACAACCAGATAGAACCCCCCATCTCCCCTCTCATTCAGTTCCACTCTCCCTCCATGTCCACCTAAGAAAAGAACATGTCTCTGAGAGACAACAACCAGATAGAACCCCCCATCTCCCCTCTCATTCAGTTCCACTCTCCCTCCATGTCCACCTAAGAAAAGAACATGTCTCTGAGAGACAACAACCAGATAGAACAAAACAAGATATAATCAAACACCCTCATGTTGAGGCTGGTTATTCTCTTTCTGATCTCTGAGGGATGGGACCCAATATAGACCTCCAATTTAGACTTGCTCTTCATATAATATCT
>PVIH01010242.1:63861-76921 GCA_004025045.1 Sigmodon hispidus | reverse complement strand
TGTATCTGTGGTTCCAGCTTTTTTCTTCAGATTTTCTATTTCCATCTTTGCCTCATTTTGTGCCTTTTTTATTGCTTCTATTTCAGCTTTTAGTTCCTGGCATGTTTCTTTCATAGATTTGTTCATCTCTTCCAATTTTTTGTTTGTATTTTCTTCTATTTCTTTAAGGCTATTTTTCATATCTTCTTTGAGAGCTTCAACGATCATCAAATAGGAATTTTTGGTGTTGCTTCGTTCTGTTTCTTCTTCATTGCTCAGTTCAGGTCTTGTATTTATAAGATCGCCACTTTCTTCTGGAGTTACCTTGTTGTTCTTTGTATTATTATGTCAGTTTTTGCACTGACGTTTGCCCATGGCTTCAGTGGAGCACGATTAGGTGGCTCCTGGTCAGTTGTGGCACTCAGGCTTGTGTGCCTCCTGTCACCCTTCTGGGAGGCGTCTGAGTCTGTCCTTCAGGGACCCCAGTCATTATCTCTCGCTCAGTTGGAGGTGGAGGTGTGTAGCCGTGCAAATTCCCTCAGCAGCAGCTATGGGTATGGTGACAGGCAGACTTTATCTGTGTCTGCTACAGAGTGCACTGGGACTCACTCTGCAGACAGCACCCAGTCTTCTCTTTCATCTTAAATCAACCCATTTCTACTAATCTACCCACCACATGTCCCAGCCCGTGGCTCACCTGTATCTCTTACATGATTATTGTTCGAGGCGGGGATCAGATGGTGACTGACTAAATCCGCCCTTCTCCTACCTGCCTGCCCTCTGATTCTCCACCCACTTCTATGGTGCTCTACATAGGCCAAACCAGCTCCTTTATTTCCAGCATACAGAGAACATTTCCACCACAACCCAGAAGGGCACTTTCATTCTCTTCTCTTTTTTTTGCAGCCAGCCTGACTGCTTCCACAATGTTCTGCTTTGATGCATTCTCTCTCTTCTTCCATGAACTCAGATTTTATCTTATCAACTTGGCCTCAATACAAATCAGTGGCCACAATTGGTAAACTTGATTTCCAAATTCTCACAAATTGCTAACTGCTACTGCTGCAAACAAATTCTCTCCAAATGCCTTATCCCTAAACATGCTCTGCTGCACTTCCAAAGTCTCTTGCCTCTAAAGCTTTTCTTTCTCTTAAAAATCATTTATTTCTTTGACTTCTTTGCATACTGTTTTATATGTTAAGATTATACTACAAACTCTTATTTCAGAATTTATAAGTTGCTGATCTGGCATGCTCACCTATATAGTTTTTAACAAAGCAGGTTCTCTGCAGACAGTTTTGTCTTGTTAGACAAGTGTTGCCTGTTTTGTCGAGATGGTCGAGTCTGTGCCTATACACCTTCTTGCAGACATGGAGTCACACAAAATTGCACTGGGCTCAGTTAAAAGTATAAATTATGTGGCTACTGTATGTTTGTTTCTGACTGATTTAGATACCTGAGTTTACTATGTTTCAATGTGTCTTGGTGACAGCTCAGTTATTACTACTACAACTAGCTGCCTAGGCTCAAAATTTGCCTCTGTGCCTCTGTGATTTCTAGCCACTGAATATAATGTGATATGTCACATGTCAATTGGGTATAAATAATATTAAAGTTGTTTTATGCTGGTCTATTTTATTTTTAAAAACAGTTATGAGAATCCTAATTTTATGGTTAAAAATTGTTAACAAAAATTTAACTTAAAATTTCTAATTCTAAATTGGAGCTGTTTGGGGAAACAACACATGATTTCTTACCCTCTTAAGTAAATTAAGTGCAGTCATGTGGGCTGTTACAGTTTTGTCTAGGATTAGGGAAGAGGGATGTCACGTGACTTCACTATTATCTTGATTAAATAACTTCTTTAGTTTAACAGCTCTATCCCATTCCAAGGCTACAACCACCTTGGTAGTTCATTACTTGAATTTCTTGTTAAAAAATATAGACAGTCATTTCCCATTCTGTAGGCTGTCATTTTGTATTGTGTCCTTGGCTTTACAAAAGCTTCTCAGTCTCAGGAGGTCCTACTTATTGATTGTTGTTCTTAGTATCTGTGCTACTGGAGTCCTATTTAAGAAGTGGTTACCTGTGCCAATGCATTGGAAGCTGTTTCCCACTTTCTTTTCTATCAAGTTCAGTGTAGCTGGGTTTATGTTGAGGTCTTTGATCTACTTTGATTTGAGTTTTGTGCAGGGTAATAGGTTTGAATCTATTTGTATTTTTCTACACACTACCATCCAATTATGCCAATACCATTTGCTGAAGATACTATCTTTTTTCCATTGAATATTTTTGGTCTCTTTGTCAAAGATCAGGTGTTCATAGGTGCGTGGGTTAATGCTGGGGTCTTCAATTTGATTCCATTAACCTACAAGTCTGTTTTTATGCCAGTACCAGGCTGCTTTTATTACTGTAGCTCTATAGTATAACTTGAAGTTTGGTATGGTAATGCCTGATGAGGTTCTTTAGTTGAGTAAAATTATTTTGTCAATCCTGGTTTTCCTGTTATTCCAAATGAAATTGAGTATTGTTCTTTCAAGATCTGTAAAAAATTATGTTGAAATTTTGATAAGAATTGCATTGTGACAGAGGATTGATCTCTAAAATATATTGAGAATTCAAAAAACTGGAGCCTAAAGCCCTAAATAACCCAATTTTAAAATAGAGTTCACAATTAAAAAGGGAATTCTCAGAAGAAGAATTACAAATGGCTGAAAGACGCTTGAAAAAGTGCTCATCATCTTTAGCCATCAGAGAAATGCAAGTCAAAACAATTTTGATATACCATCTTATACATGTCAGAATGGCTAAGATTAAAAACACAGATGACAGCCTATGCTGGAGAGGATGCAGAGCAAGGGGAACACTCTTCAATTTTTGGTGAGAGTTTAAGCTTGTTCAGCCACTCTGGAATACAGTATGGCAGTTCCTTATAAAACTGGGAATTAATAACCCCAAGAATCCAACAACACCATTATTGGACATATACCCTAAAGGTGCACATTCACACCCCAAAAGCATTATCTCAACTATATTCATAGCAGCATTATTTGTAATAGCAAGAACCTGGAAACATCCTAGATGCCCCTCAACTGAAGAATGGATTAACAACCTGTAGTACATCTACACAATGGAGTACTACTCAGCAGTAAGAAAAAATGTTATTCTAAAATTTTCAGGCAAATGGTTGGAACTGGAAAATATCCTCCTGAATGAGATATCTCAAACCCAAAAAGATAAGCAGGGGATGTACTCACTCATTAGTGGACTTTAAAAAGGTCATTGTATACAAGATCTCAAGGCTATATTATAGCAAAATGATCCAGTGCTTTACTTCTGCATTGATGGCCTCTGGCAGGGTGTGGGTGCGGAAGAACTCATTTTCTTTAAGGGGCTGGCCACAAAGAGTTTAATTATGCTTCAGTAAGTAAATGAGCAGCATGAATGGACTTGTTTGTAAATAGGGAGGTCATAAGAGTGGGTATGAAACTGAGAAGACTGATAACTGAGTGTGATCAGATACATGATGTAAAATCACCAAATAATAAAATAAAAATATTAACAAAACTCCAACAGTTTACATGATCAAAACAAACAAAAAATTACTTTCATTTCATGAAACAAATGTAATAGTTTTTTACTGTTCCTATAATATGGGTATATGCATGAATGAATTAAAAAAGTACATTTAAAAAAATACAGACAGGTTTGTCCTATTCACAGGCTTCATAGGAAAAGATAAATAGGTTTCAGATGTAACATTCCATTAAAGGAACACAGAAAATGATTTAACTTGTAAAGGTATAAGTAAATAATTTAAGGTGTATAAAGATGTTATGCATTTCTGTCCCCTTGCTATGCTGTTATTACACTAGAATTTTGGAGTTCAGTGTTTTAGCATTGATAAATGGAGTTCTGATAAACTGAGAGAACACTGACTATTTGCTATTCAGTCACAAGCTTAAGATTTTAAATTTCCTTTGGTTGTTTTCTAAATAAAGACTTAAAGATGTGTTTTATTCAGTTAAAACCATGCTCTCTAGACCTGGAGAAAATGTTCATGCCTTTTAACTCAAAGCCATAGTGATGATGCAAAACATCTTAAAGACACTGCTTGACTGAGCTCACAGTCCTTGAACAACTTGAACTGACCTTTCACAGCCCTCATTGAACTTTCTGCATAATACTTTTTGCTTATATCTTTGACATGTTTATGGTTTGAACTCCTTGATGTTAAGGGCTCCTCACCTAAGTACAGAATTGGGAAAACTTGACTTATAAAGGCTGTTGTTAAGAATAAAACTTACGATGATTCCCAGAGAGAATTGACCATGTAAGAAGTTGAGTCTTCTATAGAACTTATTACCTAAGTGGTATTGATAAGCATGACAAACAAGATTGGAACAAATCATTTAAGAAGAAAACTTAAGAAAATTTTAGAAGCAACAAACTGTAACTGAATCATTTAATTTTCATGTTCTGCCTCAGAAACAGAACTAGCATGGACAGAAAGAGATTTTTTATCATAAATTTAATGACACTTTGGTACCTTCCTGAAGACAAAGTAAGCAGTTTTATAAATCTTGACTTTTTTATCCTTTTCAGGATAAAAATATAGGGCTCATATTTAAACAAGAGTTTATGACAGAAACAAAACGAGAAACATTCTGGTTCAACGAACTGCCTGGCTTTCTGAGAAGACTTGTCAAGAACTTCTCTATTGTGTAAAGAATAAAGAGAAGATTATGGTATTTCAGAGGTCAGGGGAAAAGATGGTGGTATTATGTCAGACATAAAAGAAAGAACTTAAACAAGGGACTGAGTAATTATATTTCTATAGAAAGATCAGCTATCTATTATAGCAGATCAATAGAATAATACAGGAGAAGCTTGATATAACAGGTAGTAGGAAATGACTTCTAATTTATTAACTTGATCAAATTGGAAAACAGACATACTGTTCAGTATTTCTATACATCTAGATCTGGACTCTGGCACCATAGCCTTTGCTGTGAACCAAGGTGTAAATCTGTTCTAGCTGTTTTACAGAAACCTGTGTATTCCCAGGGACAGAGTGCTGCTACTGTGTCAATGAATCTAGCCTGGCAGAAACCAATATTGAGTCACTCCACAAATTGAAGAACTTTGCCAATACAACCAGGGCACATTTCTGTTCTATCTTTTCCTAGAAGTATTTACTCTTCCAATGGCTAGCCTTGTTTATAGGGTCAGCGGTAATAATCTATTTTTTCCCTAACGATCTGATTTCTCTGCTTCCTCTAGGAACAGATTTATGAAGTCTTAAGAATGGCAAGTAACCACATCCTTGCCAAAATCCTAGTTCAACATTCTTGGTGACTATGGCAGCTTCCTCCCCTAATGTTGCCAGCCACCTAAGTCCCCACCTTAAGTGCTCAACTTTTGACCATACTTGGATACAAACCCAGCTTGTGGTGGACACATCATCACACCTTGCCTATAATCTATCAAGTCTTCCTGCTTTCATTTGTGAGTATGGGTTCACTGGCCTTGATATCTGTGACTGGAAGACCCACCTGTAGTGAGATTCCATCACCTCCCTGACCTAAGGGCATGGCCTCTGAGCCAATGTAAATTGGGGATTCACTTATACATTTGAAGCTATAGCCTTAATATATGGCCAGGAATAGCTTAAAGATCAATTCCATAAGCACAACACTCTCTCTGCTTCCCCAATACCTGGAAAGAAGATTGGTTCCATCCAGATGAGTGGATTATATTAGCAATTCCTGCACTTTATGCTGTAAATTCACATAATCCATTTCACTGTAATTATTGATTGTATTTATTAATTGGGCTACTTTTGGTGCCCAAAGTCCCAATCCCCTCCCCATGGCCCTGAGGCTTGCCCCTTGGTGGGCAGTCCACTTGGTTTGTGGCTTGCTTGCAAGCCATGTGGGTGCTGCACATTTTCCAATTCCATGTGACAACTCAGAGCCTCACATTCCAGCCTGTGTAGGCCTCTGCTGCCACAATTGTGTACACACATTCAGAGATCTCTGCCATCAAGACACTTCATCACTGCAGGGTTGAGGCTCAGTGTTGTAGAAGGTTTCCTGGCCTGTATGGGCCTGGAGGTTCGAACCTGGCCCATGGCAGCTTTTGACCCCAAAGAAATGAATCAGACACTTATATTAACTTCATACTGTTTGACCCATGTCTGAAGCATATTACTAGCTAGCTCTTTCATATTAACTCAACCCATTTCTATTAATCTGTCTGCCACATGGCCCAGCCCGTGGCTCACCTGGATTTCTTACATATCTGTTCTTCAGGGGTCAGATGGAGACTGACTAATTCCACCCTCCTTCTACCTGCCTGTCTTCTGATCCTCCACCCACTTCTACGATGTTCTACATAGACCAAAACAGCTCCTTTATTTACAGCATACAGAGAACATTCCACCACAGCTCAGGCTGACTGGTTCCTAGGGTCCACACACCAGTGGGCATTGTCCCTGCAAAGCTGTTTGGGCTATGCTAGGACAATCTAACTTTCTATGAATTGTAGAAGCCATCAACTAGGTGCAGTTGGGGTGTGGCTACTGCCTGGAGATCTCTTGTTCTGACTAACTGGTGCGACCACCTGTGACATCTGCTGGCAAAACATCGCTATTACATCCAGATTGAGGTAAAGAATAAATTTCCTCTTCAAAGCAGGTATTTTAGCCATCATGACAGACAGCATAACCTCTGAGAAATCTATAATTTTTATTTAATGTTAAGGAAATGTTGCATGATTATACCCTTGGGAGCTTCACTCTCACAGTCCTGTTTTCAGCTTGATTCTACAATGGTCCTAATGGCCATATTAAGTGTGAGACATTAATTGGATTGATAGAGACCTTGCAGGCTAAGAATAATAAATTGAACTCTGAAATTTATAACAGAATCTGACAATAATAAATTAGCATGTAAAGTTAATTTTGTGAAAATTAGTTATGAGAAATTTTAGATAGATCTTCCTTCTGGGACACAAATATTAGGTCTGTACAGGAAAAGTTCAGATCTGTAGAATTATGTTAATAAGAATAGGAAACTTATAAATTCCATGGAATAATTAGAAAGATGTGCTATTCAAGAGATTCAGACCTTAGGGAAATCAGGGATTTCTAAATTTCAACAATGGAAAGATAGCTTTATTGTAACTGAGAAGAATGCTATAGCATTATTAACACAGAACAAGTCTGAAAAACCATCAACAATATCTTATGGAGTTGGAGATGATTTGCCTAAAGTTGTAAACATACAAGGCTTCCTTTCTTTCCTTCTATGATCTATTCAGTTACTATTCAGAAAAGGCAAACAAATGATAAATGATGAAGGAGGGTTTGCAGAATATAATTGGGAACCTATATACATGTGTGCGTATATATATATATATATATATATGAGATATAAAAGACTTTGCCATATCTATTCCACATATGTTAATAAGTGCTAAATTTATAGTCTATAAAAATTGGTCACACTTAATTGAATGCAGCTAACAGCTGCTATCTTAGATTATAGCCAACATTTACAATGGAAAAATTGACTCAGAGAAGAGGCTAAGGTCATAGAGCAACATTCCTCTTCTAAGAATGACCAAAACAGAAGGCCCTATTTTCTGGATTAGCAGATGATGTGGCAAGGGCTGACACTGAACCAATGAATATAGATCTACAAGGGACAAACAAGGAAACCCTTTACAATCAGTAAATACCTCTTGGGGCTTCTCATAAGAAACCCCCAAATAACAAGTCTCAAATTCTAACATGATCCAATTGTATCCAGTTGCAGTGGATGGACAGCTTGCCCAAGATGATTAAAAAATACAGTATCTAACATACAGCATTGAAAAATAGAACAAATTTAAAGTAGGAAACAAAGTTTCTAAGAGAATCCACAAAATGAATACTCTGACAGATTTCTGAAAATAAACAAAAGCTCAAATTAAGAATGCAAATAGATAATTTTTTATTCATGGCATGGTTAACACAGGGGCTGATGTATCAAACATAACCCCACAATCATGGCATTCAAAGTGGCCTCTAAAGAAGGTACGTGTTTAATT
This sequence comes from Sigmodon hispidus, assembly GCA_004025045.1. Taxonomy (NCBI): domain Eukaryota; kingdom Metazoa; phylum Chordata; class Mammalia; order Rodentia; family Cricetidae; genus Sigmodon; species Sigmodon hispidus. The sequence continues at coordinate 68,848 of PVIH01010242.1, read as the reverse complement.
TCTAGGGACTGAAACCATATCACAGGTAAAACAAAGTGTGAGATGGCTTGATACATGGGAACAGAACAGAGAGGAAGGCTGAAGCCATATGTGGCTAATATTGCAGTGAATCTATGGGGTTGTGATCTTCTACAGTAATGGAATACCTGGATTAAAATCCCTATAGATTCAGAAATGAACCATAGACCAAATTATGTTTCTAGGAATAATATATTTCAAGATATTATAAAAATCAGTCACCAGCCATTCAGATTGTACAAAAACAAAGGAGGACAGCTGTGCACCCTTTAAAAACACCCATAGTGTTATCTTTAAAAATGGTTCACAAATAAGCTTTTAACAATGACCTTTAACAAAAGAAAACTTGCAGGCCATAAAATAGCTGGTACAGGAGCAGTTAAATGCTCAGTATGTTAAAGAATCAACCAGTCATTGGAATTCTCCTGTATTTGTTTATCAAAAAGGAATCTGAAAAATGGAGAATGGTGACAGATCTAAGAGCAACAGATCAGTGATACAGCCAATGGACTCTCCACAATGTGGAATTTCTTTGCCTTCTCTCTTACCTAAAGGATAGCCTATTATGATTATTATCTTAAAAGACTGTTTCTTTACTATACATCTACAATAACAGGACAAAGAAAAAATTGCCTTTAAGATATATCAGTGGAGAGTTCTCCCATGAAGAATGTTAAATACCCCTACCTTGTGCCAATATTTTACATAATAGCCTTTAGAACTAACACATAAGCAATTCCCATTCTATCATTTACCACTACATGGATGATGTTTTATTGGTTGACTCAAAATATAAATACATTAGGAAGAATGTTTGAAGAAGTAAAGAAAATTTTGCCTAATTGAGGATCACAAATTGCTCCTGAAAAAATACAAAAAGACTTCATTAATGTTTTAGGATATAAAAAAGGGTTACAAATAATTGGACCCCAAAAGGTGCAATTTAGAAGAAATAGATGACTTTTCAAAGACAGCTAGAAGATATTTCTAATATATAGTCTATTATTGGGATAAAAACTATAAACTAGATAGTTTATTCATAACCTTAGATGGTGATAAGGACTCAAGTAGTCCACAGGAATTTGCTAAGGAAGCTGAGAGAGAATTGGCTTTGGTAGAAAAGAAATTAAAAGATAAACATGTGGATTATATGGATTGTGTGGATCCAGACCTTATTTGCATTCTGGTTATTATACTCTCTAAGCATTCTCCTATGGGAATTATAATACAAAGGAAAAATATTATATTAGGATGGACATTTCTGCCACATAGGCCATGTAAAAACTATAAAACGTACAAGGAAATTATTTTTGACTTGATTTTTAAAGAGAAACTAAGTATTTGTCAAATGACAGAAAAGAACTCAGCAGAAATTATTTTACCTTTAACTATTAAAAAAATCAATTGATTATGGGGAGAAAGTGAACCCGGGCAGAAAGCCTGCAATATTTTGGGTGGAGAAATTAACAACAGATATCTCCAAAGCAAAAAAATTAAATTTATAAAGGAAACTCACTGGACTTTCCCTCATGCTGTATGGGATAAACTCATTTCTGGAGCCCCTACATTTTATACTGATGTAAACAAATCAGAAAAAGCAGGTTACAAATCAGAAAATTCAAGTAAAATGGATCAAGGCTCTTATAATTCTGTCTAGAAGTCAGAATTATATGACATCATTATGCTACTAATGGGCTTTACAGAACCTCTTAACATTGAAAATTACTCTCAGTATGAAGAGTTGTTTTACATATTGAAACTGTTGATTAAATTTCTGATAAAGCAGAATTAACATCATCACTTATATGACTTCAGGAAATTATTAGAAATAGAGTTCATTGTATGTATATAGAACACATCAGATCCCACACAAGTCTGCCAGGTTCTTTAGCACAAGGTTATGACAAGATTAATTATTAACAAGAAATGTACTGGAGGCATCAGAATTTTATAAGAATCACAATGTTGATAGCAAAGAATTTTAAAAAAAGTTTTCTCATCACTTGGCACCAGGTTTAGAAAACTGTAAAGAAATGTCCTACTTGCTCCTTTTATAACCAAACACCCATTACCTATGGGTAGCAATTCTAAAGGTATGCAAAAAATAGAGATTTTTGCAGAAGGATGTGTTTTATTTTGCAAAATTTTGAAAAATAAATTATGTACAACATATCATTAATACTTATTCAGGGGGCTGGAGAGATGGCTCAGTGGTTAAGAGCAGTGACTGCTCTTCCAGAGGACCGGGGTTCAATTCCCAGCAACCACATGGCAGCTCACAACTGTCTGTAGTTCCAGTTCCCAATTCCAAGCAAACACCAAAGCAAATAAAATAAATAAAGTTTTAAAAAATACTTATTCAGAATTTCAATGGGCAACTGTTCTGAGCTCTGAAAGAACTGATTCTGTAATTACACACCTTTTAGAAGTCATGCCCATTATGAGAATACCTGTACAAATTAAGACTGACAATATTCCAGCATATGTTTTCCAAAAGATAAAATGGATTTTTAAATATTATAATAATAAGCATATTACAGGTATTCCACACAATTCTACAGAACAAGTAGTTGTGAAACAATCTAATTGAATCTTAAAGAAGATGTTTTATAAACAGAAAAGAAGTACAAAAAACACAGAGATAGATTGCATAATGCATTGCTACCCTTGAATTTTCTTAATGTTGATGAGAAAGAAACATCAGCTGTGGAGAGACATTGAATAATAGAAAAAGCTTCCAAGGTAAATCAATCTGTCTACTTTAAAGATGCACTGACCTCAGAATGGAAGCCATGATATATGCTTTGGTGTGGAAGGGATTTTGCTTTTGTTTCTGTAAGAGAAGAAAAACTATGGGTACCAATGAAATTAATAAAGATCCAATTTGAAAAGGAGACATCTCTTGAGGAGAAGTAATGGCTCATCTATAAATATGACAATCTAATAAATGGTAAGGAAACCCACTTAACAACGGTTGGGGCAGGGGTTCATTTCTATCTTTACAGAAAGATAGACATAACCATCTTCAAGAAGTTAAAAAGACACTGGATACCTAAACATCTAAGGCTAAAATGAAATCAATTCTGAAAGATTTACAAGCAAAGGAATATAATGAAGGTCTATTGGTACCAATATGCAGTACACTGCTTAACATCTATATCTCTTTTACATTTTAAAAAATTGTGGTCCTGAGTAAATTACAAGTCAAGCTGTCTTTGGTGTTGGAATAAGTGGCTTTTTCTTCTCTAAATCCTAGCATGTGGGTAAAAGAAAAATTTAAGAGGTTATGTTTCATATCAGAAAAGCCACCTAGTATGGGACAGAAGATAGCCAAAATATATAGGGACTATTGTTATTATAATTTTATTTCTAATCCTATCTCTTTCTGTACTTATTCTTTCTTGGCCTTTTAAAACCTTCTTTGCATAAAATTCTCTCCTGAATTGTAAATTTTCCATTTGATATCAATAATGTTTAAGTTTTCTACTGTAAACAATAGATTCTCCTAGCAGCAATCTCTAAAATGTCTAGAAAGAAGATGGAGACTCACCACAATGATTCTATCTCATCTGTTATGATAGATTTTAAGTTGATGTATACCACTCAATGACTGCTTTTGACCTACAGACTGTTCTGGACAGTTGCAAGATGACTTGCTATGATTATCTATCATATTACATCTTTAACAATAATTCCAGATGGCCTTACTTAGTACTTACTCTGGGATTTGATATAGATGTCTATAGTTAGTCCTTTGGAACTTAACCACTATCTTAGTTTTTGCAGGATCCCACAGACATATCGTCACCCACAAATCAATAATAAGCAACTCTGAAAAACTACACTCCTTTCTCAATAAGTTTTGTCTTCTAAGGTTTATGGATAATTATCATTCTGCTAGGGTGATTATAAGTCATATTTTGGTTAAGGGTGGAACAATAAAGTAGACCCAGGAATCCTTTTTTTAAAGAAGAAAAAAGGATAGTAGATAGGAAAGATATAGGTAGATTATTGTATTTACCTATGAACAATTATTAGCCAAATATAAGTCATAGACAATTTGTACTGGTATGGATTCTTGTATATTAATTTAAATGTGAAATTATTTTATATGTCTGCTTATGACAATTTGCATATTGATACAAAATTGAATCTGTATTTGTCATATTTTATACATGCTTCTGTTTAAAATATTTTATACATTAATCCTTATTAAGCATATTGTTGTCATTTCCACCATGCCATTTCTACCTCTATTTAATTACATTTATCATACTGTATATAGATTCTACCTCTGTTTAAATTATTTTGTATAATGGTACATATTTAGGTTATTGTTGTCATTTTGCACTATACACATTTATCTCTGCTTAAGATGTTTGTATGATTGTCATACTTGAAATCATTGTCCCAAAGCTGTACACCTGTTTATAGACTGGTTACTTTTACAATATAAGCTTTAGTCTTTAGGATGATAAGAATTACAGGTCATACATAGTTACTGATATTTTCCATGTACTAGTCATATTGTTTAGGTCTTTTATAGATATAATAGAATATGTCACATGGACAGGAGTCTTCAAATACTCCATAGACCTAGAGAATATGGCATTTAAATGTTTTGTTATTCAGAATTTGGCTATGAAAGATACAATTGCTCCTGGTAGCACCATTCCTTTCCCAAGATAATGTTGGGCATCCACATGGAGTTTGCCTTCATTGGTGGATAATGGCCTGTTGGGCAAAGAACTGCCCTTGCCTTTACTGTTGAAAGTAAGTATGTCATACAATCTGGACAAGTAGGACAAAAGACAACATACTGCTGAAATCTGCCAAGACAAAGTAAGATGGTCTCTCAAGATATTCTGCCTTTGAAAAGAAATCTGTCAGATATCCTAGGTCTATCGACAAAAAAAAAAAAAAAAAAAAAAAAAAAAAAAAAAAAAAAAAAAAAAAAAAAAAAAAAAAA
>PVIH01010242.1:0-63761 GCA_004025045.1 Sigmodon hispidus | reverse complement strand
AGATTAAAGATTAGACAGCTTCAATTATGATCATCTCCTATCTCAGATTAAGAGCATTTAGGTACTTGATTCATATTATTCAAGATAAACAGCTTTAGAATAATTTTTATATCTTGCCATGAATCAATATTCTAGACATTTAGCATACATTTTGTGTTTGCTGTTCTTCTAGTTGTAGTTTTATTTTGCTTATATCATTGCCCCTACTTTCCCTCTATTATACATTGCTTGATAATTGTTTCTATTATATATTCTAACATATATTATGAATATATAGTATTATAGGTTGGTTTAGAACTTTTTATTAAGACAAAAAGAGGAGATGTAGTGGGATTCCAGCACCTCCCTGACCTAAGAGTATGGCCTCTGGGCTAGCATATGTTTGGGGTGCACCTATGACCTTTGAAGCTGTAGCCTTAAGGCATGGCTAGAAACAGCTTATAGATAAAGTCCATTAGCACAGCACTCTCTCTGCTTCTGCACTGCCTGGAATAAAGATCCATCTCATTCAGGAGAGTAGATTATCCCACCATTTCCTGAGCTTTATGTCATAATTGCTTTGAATAAATATTGACATAATAATACATGTTCCTGTGATTATTGGTTGGGCTTATTAATTGATCTACACCTGCTTGAAACTTACTTTGCTCAAATAAATCTATTTTTATTTATACTCTTTTAATTCATCTTGATCCAGCCTTCTGTGTCAGCAGAGAAACCTAATATGGGAATGGGCAGAATATGATGTTTGATAACTGCATTGTAGGTAAGCATAGATTAATAAATTGTAGATTTATTTAAACATAAGGAGGTATCTGATAAAATGAACACTCAAAATTCATCTGTTTAATAGATGAATGATTAATGGAGCTAGAAATAACATCAAAAAACTCCTTATAATTCTCCAATACTTGGGAAACTGGAGTCATATCTCAGTGAGACTGATTGAATGTGAATGATTTTAGATTCCAATGGAGTATTGGCTAAGGGAGCAGACCAAAATAGGGACACTAGGCATAAGGTATGTAGGCACTATGGCTGGAACACTAAATATGTTGTACAGACCAATGTATTGGTGCTGGTCCCTGGGATGTTATAACATGGAAGGACTTTAAGAAACTAAACCATAAAGTGAAGCCCTCAGGTCATTCAGAGGGTCTCTTCATGGACTGTGAAGCCCTGGATGCTTCCTCAGGTTCTTTCTTCCTGGCCACAAGGTGAGCAGTTTTGTCTGCCATCTTCTCCCTACCTCTCATCAGAGACCCAAAGCAATGTGTCCCCCTGATCTTGGACTAAATCTCAAAAACTGCAAACCAAAATAAACCTTTTCTCTGCATAAGTCTTGAGTATTTTACTGCAGTTTTGAAACACTGGCTGATAAAGATGACATGGTTGTCAGCAGAATGTGAACTATGAGAATGGTATAGAAGACCATTCTTCAGAAAAACTACTGGCTACCATTTTAGCTTAAATTGCCCAGGGCTCTTGGTGGCACATTTACTATAAGAAATAAACATTTACTTTCATCTCAAAATAAAATTAGTATTATCATTATTATTACTAGTTATTTTTTATGTGTATGAGAGTATCCACATACCATGTCTGCCAAGTGCCTGTAGAGGCTAGAAAAGAGCACTGTATCTCCTGCAACTAAACTTACAGATGGTTGTAAGTTTCCATGTAGGTGTTGGGACTCAAAGCTAGGCCAATGCCTTTGACTACAGAGAATTCTATCTAGCCCCCCCAAAAAAATATTATTAAAGGACAAAGATAGGGATACAAGTAAACAGTCCCTCAGGGGCGGTAGAATACATATTATGTCAAAAAAAGTTGTTTATGTTAAAAGAATGCTAAAGTCTATTGCTGCAATTATTCAATGCAATATATCATAGAAGGATTCATATTTATTAAAGGGTTAAACAAGCACTCACAGATACAAGGTAACCTTAATAAAATTCTAGGAGAGTCAGAACTTACTGTGCTGGATGTTTAGTAATCTCTCAGAGAAAAGCAGGAACCAGCAGGCAGGTGATTTCAGGTTCCATCTCCCCAATGATTCCAGCCATGCCCCATTGGGGTCCAGATTCTCTCATGTCACAAGTGCTTCCTTAGGTAACCTATGAATCCCACTACATTTCTTCTTTTTGTCTAACCAAGAAAGTTATAAACTAAGTGTAGGTCTATATACTCTAGGAATCATCATAAGGTAGTGAAGGGGAGGCAATATCATAAGCAAGATCACACTACAACTAACAAACAACAAATACAAGGTATATCTTAAATGTTTAGGATATAGGTAAGAGGCAATGTACAGGGATTACTTCAAGGCTATTTATATAGAATAATAAGAATCCAATACTGAATGTTCTTTGCTGAGATATGAAATGATAGTAACCTTAACTATTTATTCTTCAACAGCATCAAGACCTGAGAGGGAAAATATATTACCTGAAGGTAGGAAGCATGAGAGAGAAGCTTCCAAGATTTAGGAGAATACAGCAATAGTCAGCTATCTGGACAGTCACCCATGGCTTCTCTGTACAGTTGGAGCATCCACCTTTCTGGTTACAGGCCTAAGATGTCTTACAGATCTCTTCAGAAGCAGCGTATTTATGAAGAGACCATCTTATCCTGTCTAGGCAGGCTTCAGCAGTCTCTATTCTTTATCCTGATCATCCAGATTGGACAGTGTGTATGCTAACAGCAGTTGGGCCAAGGGCAGTTCTTTGCTCATCAGGTCATTGTCTGTCAAAGAAGACAAATTCTTTGTGAGATGTCCTTGATGCACAATATGATCTCAGGAAAGGAACTGTGATGCCAGGAGTTGTCATGACTCTCATGGCCAAATTCTGAATAACAAAAAAGTAAATGCCATATTCTCTATGAAGGTCTATGAAGTGGTGGAAGACACCTGTATATCTGATGTATTCTAGCATGTTTCTGGGAAACCTGAACAGCATGACTATTATATGACAAACCTGAGTAGTAATTATCTGCAACTCCAATCACCTGAAAGACTGAAGCTCACATTGTGAAAATAGGCAATCTATAAAAAGGTGTATAGTTTCAAGTATGATGATCATATAAACATTAATCAGGGTACACATATCAAATAAAGTGACAACAGTATCCTAAATATATGTCATTGTACAAAATATCTAAACAGAGGTATACAAAATAACTTATGTATATGTTATGACTAATGTTATGACTAGTATAAACAGAGGTAGAAGTTGCATAATAGGAATGACAATAATATGCTTAATATGCATTAATGTGCAAAATATTTTAAACAAAGGTAGAAACATGCAAAATAGGGCAATTATAGATTCAATTTTGTATCAATATACAGATTATCTCAATCAAACATATAAAATGATTTCACATTTGTAACAATATACAAGCATCCATATCAGTGCAAATTGTCTTTGGTTCATATTTGTCTAATAATTATTCATAGGTAGATACAATAATGTACCTATGTCTATACTGTTGTTCTACTTGTAACTCAATTTTAACTTGTAACTACCCTATCAAAATGATAATCATCCATAACCCTCAGAGGGCAAAACTTACCAGAGGAGGGGTATAGTTATTTATAAGGTTGCTTCCTGCTGATTTGTGGGTGATGGCATCTCTGTGGGGTCCTATAAAAACTAAAACAGTGGTTAGGTCCTAATGTACTGACTATAAACATCTATAACCATTCTCAGAGTACTGGGTAAGTCCATTTGGAAATCTAGTTAAAGATATGACAAGAAGCTGTCTTGCAACTGTCCTGAATATCTATATTTCCAAAGTAATCATTGAGTGATGCCCAGCAGATTATTTCTTTCTCTGTCTCTTCATCTCTGTCTCTGTCTCTGTTGCACTTTTTTACTTATTGTGGTGTGGACTTCATCTTCCTTCTGCATGCTTTGTAGAGGGCTAGTAGGATAAATTGTTGTTTATAGTGGAAAACCTAAGTAGTATAAAAATCAAGTGAAGATTTTAAGTCTTCAGAAGAAAATTGTGTGCAGATAAGATTCTTAGGTTTAAAAAGCAGGAAATACACAGAGAAGTAGGATTAAAGATAAGAGTACAATAATAGTGGTCTGTATATATCCTGGCTATCTTCTGTCTCACATCAAGTGGCTTTTCTGATATGACTCAAAGTCTTTCAAGTTTTGTTTACCAATGTGCTTGGGTTTAGAGAAGGAGAAAGCCACTTAATCCAACTCCAAAGCCAGTTTTATTCATAATCAAACCAGGACTGCTAATTTTTAAGAGATATAGATGTAAAGTAGTAAAAATTGAGAAATTATGCAATAGTGCATATTGGTACCAATTGTCCTTATATTCCCTTGCGTGTAGTCCTTTTATATGTGATCTCCCTTCTGCTTTAGATGTCTAAGCATTCAGCATCCTTTAGTGACTTGAAGATGGTTGTATCTATTCTTCTGTAAAGACAAAAATAGGACCCTGTCCCACCCTTGTTAAGTGAATTTTCTTTACCATGTATCCAATTGTCGTATCGATGGATGAGCCATTACTTCTCCTCAGTAGGGGTCTCCTTTTTGGATAGGCTCTTTATTAATCTTGTTGGTATCCATAGTTTTTCTTCCCCTGTGGAAACAAAAGCAAAATCCCTACCCCATCAAAGCACATATTCTGACTTCCATTCTGAAGTTAGTATATCCTTGAAATAAATAGGTTGGTTCAACTCAGAAGTCCTTTTTATTACCCAGTGTCTCTCTGCAGCTGATATTCCTTTCTCATCAGCATTAAGAAAATTCAAGGTCAGCAAAGCACTATTTGCATATCATTTCTAGTGGCTGCTGTACAAAATAGTGGCATAGAATGGGACTATTCAACATCTTTGTGGAAGGACCCTCCACTGGTACCTCCTTACTGGGCATGTATTATTAAACGTATGCATTGTGAATGCAAATTTTTCTTTGTCTTGTTCTTGTAAAGGTATGGTAAAAAATAGTTCTTCAAATAAATAAGTATAATAGGCCATTCCCTAGGTAGAAGGGAAGACAAGGGAATACCAGGTTGTAAACAGCCCATTGGTTGAACTACATTATTAATTGCTCTTAAATCGGTCACCATTCTCCACTTTCCAGATTTCTTCTTCACCACAAATATAGAAGAATCCTATAGACTGGTTGATTCTTTAATATGCTGAGCTTGTAACTGCTCCTGTACCAGCTGCTATAGGCCCAGCAGTTTCTCCTTTGTCAAAGGCTACTGCTGAACCCAAATAGGCTTTTCTGTCAACCATTTCAAAGGTAATGCTGTGAATGTCTTTACAGGTTCAGTAGTTCTTAAACTGTGTTTTTGTGCAACCTGAATAACTGGTGATTGCTTTGCATAGCATCTCAAAATGTTGTTTTCAGGGACATAATTGAGTACCTGGTTAATATCTGAGCCCATAGGGATCTTAATTTGGGTATCCCATTGTTGTAGAAGACCAAAACTCCATAAATTCACTGCTATGTTAGCCATATATGGCTTTAATCTTCCTCTCTGTCCTTCTGGTCCTATATATTCAAGCCATCTCACACTCTGTTTTACCTGAGATAATGTTCTAATACCTAGAAATTGAACATCTGCCTCATTTAGGAGCTATTTTGGGTGCCATAATTATGAAGTTATGTAGAAGAAAATCAGAATTTACCCAGGTAAATGCTTGTGATGTCAAGAAACTAAACCTCATTGGGATATGGCCATCTCCTGGGAGATCCTGGACTCCAGTTGGCTTTCTCTCTTCATTCCAGCATGCCCCAGGGTAGAAGCTCTCAGATCCTCTCTCTGCACATCTCAGCCCCATTTGTCTCCTAGAACTGAGTTATCTAGTAAGTCCCCTTCCTCCTAATAAATATTAACTGATTGTGTTGAGAAGTGGTTGAGAACCAGTCTGCTATATTTGGTGTTCCAATGTAGGTTGATTCCCCATGCCAGCTGGGCCACTGGCTCCAATCTTTAAAGGCTAGGCTCACAACTTACAATATAGGGGTCCAGTAGACCATCTACAAAAGGCCATGGGATTTTTGAAGTGAGCTGGGCTCCTCTGCTGGTTCCTGCATGCTCCAGGAGGAGGTGGAATGTGTACTTGCCCTTACAGGCTAGGTGGCCAGCCTAGAATCCCCCCAACTGCTGAAGTTCTCCTGGCCTCAATCTTTGGCCAGTTGGAGCAAATAAGTTGCCTGTGTTAACTGTTTGAATTGTTGCCCATTCTAACCTGCACACAGCTACTTGGAGTGGCTCTCCCAGCTCCCAGTTACTCCCTCACTGCTTCAGCATAAAAAGATCAAACAAAAAAAAAACCCCTTGCTTTGTTTTTTTCTGTTGGGAGCCAAAATCTTACTTAGCCATATTTTATAAGTTAGCTTCTACAGCTAGCCAGCAGTCTATACTCTAGATAGCAAATACCAGAGACTACACACCCTTAAAGTTAATCCATGACTTCAGGCTTTCTCTTTGACCTCAGGTCAGCAAGGTGACATTCCCCAGACCCTCAACTGATAACAGATAGATTTCCATATCAATTCTACCCTGTCTGTTACTTCCCCTCACATTCTTTTGTACATCCCACCCCTTTCCTCCCAGCTACCTGCATGGCAGAGATTCTGTATAAATATTGACTGTAATAATAAAGCTTTGGAGGACTTGAACGGAGAGATTTGTCTTGTCCTTCTATTCCTTTGTGTTCCTGCCTTCCATTTGCTTCCTTCCCAGGTCTAGATCCATCCTGAAGACCCTCCTGGCAGGGGCATTTTTCTTTCTTTATTTTTAGGTTCTGGGAAGTAGCGAGGGCTTGACCCAGATGCAGCTCACTGGAGGTGCTTCCTCAGTCCCCGTGTCATCAGGAAGGCACCTGCACCCTCTTTGCCTAGAGCCTGAGGTGATAACTATGGAAAATCCAGGGGTTGCATTTCCAGCTCCAAGGGGCTACTGAGTTGTGCATAACCTGTGCACTAGACTCTTGTTGCCAGTGGCTACTGCTGGCATTTTGATATGCCTCAGTAGCTTCACAGTTGTGCTAGCATGCTGGGCCATTACACAGCTACTCTATGGTTCCTCCCCACATTTGCATCATCACTAGGCTTCCCTAAATACAGCTTCCTCCATCCACTGCTTGCTTCTGGACTGCACCATTGACACCATTGCTGCTGAACATGACTGCAACATCTGCTGGCCATAAAACATCATTACATTTGAGTAAGGTATTTGCTATTATTCCATACAAAAAAGTCTCACATTTCAGCTGTCCAGAACTTTACTCAATTTTTCTCAGCAGTGATAAAAGATTATCACCATGATTACATAGTTGAAGGATCATTCAACTCTGTAGTCCTTTTGCTTTTTTGTGTGATAGTATATTTTATACCTATTTTAAAGGCTTGAAGGCAAGGAATGAGTCAATACTCGCTGAGATTGTGAAATGAATGAGAGTTCTAAGAAAACACAAGAGGACAGTAGATTTCACATCAATGAGGCCATTAAGAAGCTCACTTCCTCCCTGGATGAAAGGTATAAGTTGGCTAGAGAAGAGTGCAGGCCATCTCATATTGATGATAAAATTAAAAAACTAGCAAAATGTGTCCACATACAGAATGAGAAACTAGCAAAACATAATGACATAGAGAATGAGAGAATTTTTGATTCTATGAAATCATTAGAAGGGTCATTTATCCAGGAGTGTCAGACACTGAAAAAAAATTATGGCCACCAGATTTCAAGACCATGAGGATAATATAGCAACATTAGAAAAGGTTTTGAGGCGACATCTACACAGAATAATCCAGGACCTCCTCTTAAAGGATATTATGGTAGGGAAGATGCTCTACCCAAGGTAGTTACCATGAAGGGATTACCCCCTAACCCACCAGCACTATTCCCAGTCATGGTAGAAACAAAGAAAGTATGTGAAAAGACTTCAGATTGTGTAGAATATTATTATGAACCAATTTACATGCAGGACATGAAAGCCATTAAGGAAGCAATCTTCATGTATGGAGTTTACTTGCCATATGTGAAAAAGTTACTAAATTTATGATTGTTGCAGAATTGGGAAATTCTTCACAGCCATCAACTGTGGTGTTAGACAATAGCCAACAATTACAATTGAGAAATTGGTTTAGGGAATTGGCTAGAGCTTTGGAATTTCAAGATCAAACTGGGAGTATTAACATCTCCAGAGATCAAATCCCTGGTAAATGTCAGTTTGTTTATGTGGCAGTTCAGAATGCTTATGATGACCATGCCCTTTTGCTGTGCTGTATTGCTACCTTAAATGCTTGGAAAAAGGTTTTAGATCCAGGACAGAAAATTGAGTCATATACCCAGGTCAAACAAGGTCCAAAGGAGCCTTATACAGACTTTCTATAGAGGTTGACTCAGACTGTACATAGAGCAGTGTCAGATTCAGGAGTCAGGAAGCAATTAATATTCTCTTTAGCTTTTGACCATGCTGATATGGCATATACGAAGATGCTCATGCCATTAACGATCAGATGTGCACCTATAGAAGAATGGATTCATTATGCAATTAATGCTGAAGCTCTGCATACTGATGAGGAGAATTGGGTAGGACAAGCCATTGCTAATGTTAGGATAAAAAATCAAGGCATCATTTGTTTTAATTGTGGTAAGCCAGGTCATATAAAGAGGAATTGTAGGCAAAGTACTTATGGAAATACTCCTAATACCAAGAATTATTCTAACAAAAGGCCACTACCTTCTGGGTTATGCAGGAGATATGGCAAAATTTGACACTGGACAAATGAATGTAGGTCTATAAGGGACAAAGAAGACACTTTTTACCATTGGGAAATATAACTCAGAGCTTCTCTCATGGAAGCCCCCCAAAATCAGACCTCAAAGCCAAAGAAGGTCCAGTCATATCCTGTCATGGTGGAAGAGGAGCCGTCTCAGGATGAGTAGAGGATCTGAAGCCTGGAACTCTATCCATGTAGCAATAGGCAATGGAATGTCTTTAAAGGAGAATTTTACAGTATCAAGTAAACCACCAAAATGTTTATTTTGGCATACTTCCACAAATGAACAAACACCAACGTTGAAAATAAGAGTAGATAATATTTATATGCAAGGCTTAGTTGACATTGGAACTGATGTTTTGATCATAACCCCATAATCATGGCACTCCAGTTGGCCTCTCAATGAGGTAGATATACAAATTTAGATATTGGAACAATATCTCAAGTAAAACAGAGTGTGAGATGGCTTGAATGCATAGGACCAGAAAAACAGAGAGGAAGACTGAAGCAATACATGGCTAACATAGTGGTGAATTTATGGGGTTTTGATCATCTACAAGAATGGAACACCCAGATTAAGATTCCTCCGAGCTCAAATATCAACTAGAGACTCAATTATGTCCCTGAAGACAATGTTTCAAGAGGGTGTGTAAAACAGCCACCAGTTATTAAGGTTGTACAACAACACAGTTTAAAAGCTACTAATCCCCCAAAGACACTCACAGCCTTGCCTTTGAAATGTTTGACAGACAAGCCTATTTGGGTTCAGTAATGGCCTTTGACAAAGGAAAAATTGCTGGCCCTAGAACAATTGGTACAGGAGCAGTTACAAGCTCAGCATATTGAAGAATCAACCAGCATATGGAATTCCCCTGTATTTGTGGTCAAGAAGAAATCTGGGAAGTGGGAAATGGTGCCAGATTTAAGAGCAATTAATAAGGTGATTTAGCTCATGGGCACCTTACAGTCTGGTGTGCCCTTACCTTCTTTGCTACCTAGAGGATGGCCTATTATAGTTACTGATGTGAAAGACTGTTTGTTTACTATACCTTTACAGGAACAAGATAAAGAAAATTTTGCATTCACAATGTCCACCTTGAACAATGTGCTCTCAGAAAAAAGGTAACATTGGAGGGTCCTTCTACAAGGGATGTTGAATAGTCTCACTCTATGCAAATATTTTGTGCAACAGCCACTGGAAGTGATATGCAAACAATTTCCACAATCTATCATTTACCATTATATGGATGATACATTATTAGCAGACCTGAATGTAGACAACTTGGAAAAACTGTTTGAAGATATAAAGAAAGTATTGCTTAATTGGAGACCTCAAATTGCCCCTGAAAATATATAAAGAGGAGATCCTATCAATTATTTGGGATATAAAATAGGATTGCAAATAATTATACCTCAGAAGGTGTAACTTTAGAGAGACAGACTGAGGACTCTTAATGATTTCCAAAAACTACTAGAGGATTTCACTCACATGTGACCAGTTATTGGTATAAAAAACTATGAACTAGTTTATTTGTTCAAAACCTTAGATAGAAATAAGGATTTAAATAGTCCCAGGGAATTCTTTATTGAAGCTGAGAGAGAATTAGCATTGATGGCAAAGAGATTACCAGAAACACATGTGAACTGTATAGACCCAGATTCAATCGCATCTTGGTTATTTTACCTTCTGAGTATTCATTCCCCTACAGGAGTCACAATGCCAAGAGAAAATATTAGACTAGAATGGATATTTCTACTACATAGGCTGAGTGAAAACTTATATTAAAAAGATTTCCAATTTGATTTTCAAAGGAATATTTAGGCTTTGTCAGTTGACTGGAAAGGATCCAGAAGAAATTGTTGTACCTTTCACTAACAAAGAAATTGGTCAATCATGGGCAGACAGTGAACCTTGACAGAAGGCCTGTAGTGACTTCCTGGGAGAGATTAATAACAAGTATCCCAAAGCAAGAGGATTCAGTTTATAAAGGAAACTAACTGGAGTTTTCCTCATGTGGCACACGATGAACCTATTTCTGGAGCCCCTACATTTTTACTGTTGCGAACAAATCATGAAAGGCTGATTATAAATAGGAACACTTTAGTAAGGTGGCACAAAGCCCCTGTAATTCTATTCAGAAGGCAGAACTATATGCTCTTATTATGGTGTTATTGGATTTTACAGAACCGCTTAACCTGATAACTGACTCTCAATATGCAGAAGCAGTTGTATTACACATTGAGACTGCTGACTTCATTCCTGATGGTATGGAATTAACCTTATTGTTTGTATAGTTGAAGGATATAATCAGAAATAGAGCACATCCTATGTACATACATATCAGGACTCATTCAGGCCTTCCTGGCCCTTTGGCACAGGGTGATGATGATATTGACCAATTATGAATAGAAATGTGCTAGGAGTCTCAGAATTTCACAAGAAACATCATGTCAATAGCAAGGGAACAAAAGAGCTTTTTCATCACTTGGCATCAGGCCAAGAAAATTCTGCAAAAGTGCTACCTCTACAATCAACCTTCCTTACCCACTGGGAGTAATCACAAGGGTACACAGGGAAGTGAGATTTCATAAATGGATGTGTTTCACTTTCCAGAATTTGGAAAGTTGAAATATGTCTATCATACCTTCAACACCTACTCAGGAATGCAATTGGTGACTGCCTTGAGTTCTGAAAATGCTAATGCAGTATTCACTCATCTTCTGGAAGCCATGGCCATGTTGGGAATTCCTACTCTAATTAAGACTGACAGTGTTCCAGCATATGATTCCCAGAAAATGAGGCAGATTTTTGGATATTATGAGAAAAGCACGTTACTGGGATACCACACAATCCCACAGAACAAGCAGTTGTGGAAAGATACCATGGCACCTTGAAAGAGATGTTTCATATACAGAAAGGTGGAATAAAAAACCCTTAGGAGAGATTACAGAGTGCTTTGCTGACATTGAACTTTCTTAATGCTGATGAGAAAGGATCCTCAGTTGCAAAGAGACACTGGGCAATAGAAAGGACTTGTGAGTTGATCCAACCTATTTATTTCAAGGATGTACTAACTTCAGAATGGAAGCTGGGATATATGCTTCAATGGGATAAGGGTTTTGATTTTGTTTCCATAGGAAAAGAAAAAATATGGGTACCAACAAGATTGATCAAGAGCCAATTATAAAGCAGACCACTCTGAGGACAAGAGGTAATGGCTCATCTGCCAATATGACATTTGAATATGTGGTAAGGAACATTTACCTAATTAAGCTGGGACAGGGTCTCAATTTTGTTTTTATAGAAGAATAGATACAACCCTCTTCATGACATTAAAAGGATGCTGAATGCTTAGACTTTCAAAGCTGGAAGAAGATCATATATAAAAGGACTACAGAGGAACATAAGGACAATTAGCACTGATATGCTCTAAGGATAATTTCTCAATTCTCACTACTGTAGTACATCTATATTTAATACATACATTTAAAAATGTCTTAGTTTGATCATGAAAAGGACTGGCTTTAAAGTTGGAGCAAGTGGCTTTCTCCCTCTGTAATTCCAAGCACATTGGTGATGAAAACCTGAGAGATTCTGTCTCATATCAGAAAAGCTACCTGGTATGGGACAGAAGGTAAATGGAATATATAGGAATCAGCATATATTGTATCAATATATAATACTCTTATATTAAATCCTACTTCTTTCTGTATTTTTTAATTTTTTAATCTAAGAATCTTATCTGCACACAATCCTTCCTCAAGACTCAACATCTTCACTTGATATTAGTATTTATGAGACTCTCCACTATAAACACAATCTCTCCCACCAGCACTCTCCAAAGCATCCAAAAGGAAGATGGGGCCCCCACTGCATCAAAAAAGAGTTGAGACATCACTCAATGATCACGTTAGCTATATAGACCATTCAGGACAGTTGTAAGATAGCTTTATATCATATCTTTAACAAGATTTTCAGATGGACTTACCCAGTATTATGAGAATGGTTATAGATGTTTCTAGTCAATTCATTAGGACTTAATCATTGTTTTAGTTTTACAGGATCCACAGAGATACCATCGCCTACAAGTCAGCATGAAACAACCTAATGAGAAAATTACAACCCTCTCTGGATAAGTTTTGTCATCTGAGGGTTATGGATAATTATCTTTCTGATAGGATGATTATAGGTTAATCTTGGGTAGTGGATAGGATGATATTATAGACGTAGGAACTCCTTTTAAAGAAGAAAAAAGAGAGTAGATAGAAAAGACATAGGTAGATTGTTATATCCACCTGCAAACAAGTATTAACCAAAGGATAAACCAGAAACAAATTGCCATGGTATAGATGATTGTATATTGATACAAATGGGAAATAATTTTATATGTTCAATAGAGATACTCTGTATATTGATACAAATTTAAATCTTGTTTACTGATATAAATGGGAAATTATATGTTTGATTGAGATAATTTGTATATTGATACAAAATTAAATGTATAATTGCCCTATTTTGCACATGCTTCTACCTCTGTTTAAAATATTTTGCACAGTAACGCATATTAAGTATGTTATTGTTATTTTCATAATTCAATTTCTACCTCTATTCTAGTTATAACATTTGTTGTAATATATACATAAGTTGTTTTGTATAACTCTGTTTAGATATTTTATTCAATGATATGTAGTTAGAATACTGTTATCACTTTATTTGATGTGTGTATTCTAGTTAATATTTATGAGAGTGTCATACTTGAAGTCATTATGCAGAAATTGTATGCTCATTTATGGATTGCCTATTCTTACAATGTAAGCTTCACTCTTTCAGTTGACTGGAATTGCAGAGTACCACTTTTCAGATTTGCCACTTAACAGTCAGGATATTCAGGCTTCCCAGAAACATGCTAGAATATACCAGACAGACAGGCGTCTTCAACCACTTCATAGACCGAGAGAATATGGCATTCAAGATCTTTATATCTAGAATTCGGCCATGAGAGACACAACTCCTGACATCACTGTTCCTTTCCCAAAGTGTTATTGAGAATCAAGGACATCTCACAAAGAGATTGTCTTCTCTGGCAAATAATGGCTTTATGGGCAAAGGACTGCACTTGCCTCGACTGCTGTCAGGAGGCACACTGTCCGATTTGGACAAGCAGGATGAAGAATAGAGACTGCCAAAGTCTGCCTGGACAGGGTAAGATGGTCTCTCCCAAAAATACCGTGCTTCTTTTTTTTTTTTTTTTTTTTTTTTTTCAAGGTTTCTTTTTTTTAAATTTATTTATTTATTTATTTGCCTTGGTGTTTGCCTGGAACCGGAACTATAGACAGTTGTTACCTGCCATGTGGGTGCTGGGAATCGAACCCGGATCCTCTGGAAGAGCAGACGGTGCTCTTAACCACTGAGCCGTCTCTCCAGCCCCAATACCGTGCTTCTGAAGAGACTTGTCAGACATCCTAGGCCAGTAGCCAGAAAGGTGGATGTTCTCACTGTACAGAGAAGCTGTGGGTGACTGTCCAGGTAGTTAACTGTTGTCCTCTCCTAAATCTTGGAAGTTACTCTCTTGTGTTTTCGACCTTCAAGTAATATATTTTTCCCTGTTAGGTCTTCATGGTGTTGAAAACTGGATAGTTAAAGTTCCTATTACTTCATATCATAGCAAAAATCCCTTAGGTATTAGATCCTTATTATTCAAGATAAACAGCCTTGAAGCAATTCTTACACATTGCCTTGAATAAATATTCTAGACATTAAGATGCGCCTTGTATTTGTAGTGTGTTAGTTGTAGTGTGACCTTGCTTATGTTAGTGCCTTTCCCTCTCCCAGACACAACCTTATGATACTCCTTTTTTTTGTGTGTGTGAGTTCATCTTTTATTGGACATGTTAACAAAACGTTTAGTCAAAAAAACCAAAGCCCATGTCATCATCAGACTCCTCGGATTCTTCTTTCTTGGCTTCCACTTTCTTTTCCTCAGCAGGGGCAGCAGCAGCAGAGGGGGCTGGATCACCCACCCCTACGTTGCAGATGAGACTCCCAATGTTGACATTGGCCAGAGCCTTTGCAAGCAATCCAGGCCAGAAAGGCTCATCGTTGACACCAGCTGCTTTAATGAGGGCATTGATCTTATCCTCCATGACCTTCACCTCGTCGTGGTGAAGTATGAGGGCGGAGTAGATGCAGGCGAGCTCAGACACGGACGCCATGTTGTGGACTGCCTGCACGGTGCTAGTCGCCGGATAAAGTGAGGGCCTCACCCCAACACAGCCTTAGCTTCCTCGGAAGGACCGAGCACCTTCTATGATACTCCTTATAGTATATAGTCTTATACTTAGTTTAGAACTTTCTTAATCAGACAAAAGGAAGAGATGTAGTGGGAAATCAGAATTTACCCAGGTAAATGCTTGTGATGTCAAGAAACTGAATCCTGTTGGGGTGTGGACAGCTTCTGGGAGACCCCAGGGCCCCAGGTGACTCACTGTTCCTTTTGGCATGCCCCAGGGTAGAAGCTCTCAGCTCCTCCCTCTGTGTGTCTCAGCTCTTCCCTCTGTGTGTCTCAGCCCCATTTATCTCCTAGAGTGTTTGTTGTCTAGTAAGTGCCTTTCTTCCTAATAAAATTAACTGATTGTATTGAAAAGTGGTTGAGAATTATTCTGCTATAGGGTTATGATCAAAACGTCAGCTCCCATGATGACTAAGCCTTGCATATAAATATTATCTGTCTTTATTTTCAATTTTGGTCTTTTTCATTTATGGAGGTCTGCCAAAATGCACATTTCATTGATTTACTTGGAACTATCAATTTCTCTTTTAAAGGCATTCTATTGTCCAATGCTGTGTGGTCCTCTATCTGAGGCCTTGGATTATCTACTCGTCCTGAGGAAGCTGTTTCTCCCCTGTGATTGGATACTACTGAATATTTTTTTGCTTTGAGGTGTGATTTCTGGGGCCTTCCCCAGGGGAAGCCCTGATATGCGTTTCCAATGGCAAAGTGTTACCTTCTTTGTCTCTTGTGGACCTACATCCATTTGTCTAATGTTGGCCTTTGCCACATCTTCTGCACAACCCAGAAGGTAGTGGCCTTCTGTTTGAATCATTTCTAGGATGGGCATAAGTCCCTTGCATACAATTCTTCTTTATATGGCCTGACTTACTGCAATTAGAACAAATGATGCTTTGGTTCCTTACCCTAACATTGGCAATAGCTTACCCTACCCAATTCTCCACAATGGAGAGATTTAGCATTGATTACATACTGAACCTGTTCCTCTATGGTTGCAGTTCTGACTTTTAGTGGCATAAGCATTCTCTTACACTCCATATTAGTATGGTCAAAGGCCAAAAAGAGTATTAATTGCTTTGCAACTCCTAGATCCAACACCACTCTGTGTACAGCTTGGGTTAGCCTCTGCAGAAAGTCAGTATAAGTTTCCTTCAAGCCTTGTCTGACCTTGGTATATGACGCAATTTTCTGTCCTGGGTCCAAAATCTTTTCCCAAGTATTTAAGGTAGCAGTATGGCACAGCAATAACATATGTTCATTTTAAGTAGTCTGAACCATCACATCAGCAAATGGGCCTTCACCAAGT
Source organism: Sigmodon hispidus (assembly GCA_004025045.1). Lineage (NCBI taxonomy): Eukaryota > Metazoa > Chordata > Mammalia > Rodentia > Cricetidae > Sigmodon > Sigmodon hispidus. The sequence goes on along the minus strand of PVIH01010242.1, from coordinate 47,400 downwards.
ATTTGTTCTTGAGATATGGTAAAACCCCTAACTTGTTCATGGCCCTAGCCTCTTCCCTAATCCAATTTCTCCATTGTGAATGTTGGCTATAGTCCAACACTACGGCTGTCAGCTGCATCCAGTCATTAGGAATTACTTGATTTTTTTTATCAACCATGAATTTAGAAACTGATTTTCATAGGATGAATGTATGCCATGTGATAATATTACCTCTTTAATATCTTTCATCTGAATTGCTTCATAATTACATTCCACACATTCTTGTGTCTTCCCCCATACTTTCTTTGTCTCAACTATGACTGAAGATAGTGCTGGTGGAGAAGGGGGTAATTCTTTCATGGTGACCACCTTAGGTAGAGCATCTTTCCTACCATAATGTCCCACAGGATGAGGTTCTCAATTGTTCTGGGTAGATATTGTCTCAAAGCCCTTTTCCGGTATTGCTATATGGTCCTTGTATTCCTGAAACTTGAAGGCCATTGTTTCTTCCAGGGTCTAATTGTCCTGGGTAGACAATCTTCTAATGATTTCATAGAACCAAAAATCCTCCCATTCCCTTCATTGACATAATTAGAAAGTTTCTTAATTTCATCAACAATGTAAAGTCTACACTTCTCTTGTATTTTCTTAGAACTCACATCCAAGGAAGAAGTCGTATCTGAAAGTTTGTTATAACCAATTTCCAGGAAAGTAACTTTGGTCACTACCTTATCAACTGTAGACTGTATGTCGCACATCTTAGAGTATAATTTCTCATCTCTAGATTTCAAATCTTTAAGATAGGTATGAGACTTTTATTTAAAATATAAGAAATAAGAATCCAGAAAAAAGCAACAGGACTGAGGGATTGAAATTTTCAAATATGTAGTCATACAAAAAATCCTCAAGCATAGCTTAGGGAAAAAAAAAAAATGGTGAAGTTCTGAATACCTGTAGTGTCAGACATGGCTAGATAACCAATTACCTTAATCAGATGTAATGGAGACGTACGGCCAGCAGGTGTCACAGTCACATTCAGTGTCTGGCTTTCTGGAGAACAGCAGAGCAAGTGGGGGCGGGACTGTGGAGACACTATGGCACACTGGGTGGTGCAAGGCGTTCTCAGTGCTGAGCTTTGTAGATGAATGCAGGCACGAGTGGTTGTGGAGTGTTGTGGCAGGCTGGGCTATATGCTAGCCAAGCCAGGGACCAGGGCAATCCATGGAAGACCAGGGCCAGTGACGCTGTGCACAGCCTGGACACTGAGTTCCTGGACCAGGCCAGAGGGCGGGTGGTGATGGGCCAAGATGGCACCAGTTCAGATAGATCAAGTCACTTCCAACTCGCAACGGGGTACTAACTGCTACAAAAACAAAACCTTATGCAATTAGAGTGATAAAATAAGAACTCACGTTAAAAGGCCAATGGCAGCACCTGTTTCCAGTCATGGGCAGGTGCACTCAGGTTCAGACATGTCTGCTGTTCAGCTGCTCCGTGGGGGTGGAGTCTCCACCATCCATCTAGCAATTTGCTGAAAACCAAAAGCCATGGGGTGCAAGGGCAGGTAGAGATGGGGAGGGAGGGTGCCTTTTTAAAGGGCCCACTACTTCTGATCTATGGATTGTGGCCCAGCTGGGTGGGGGGAATAAACCCACTTTTTGGTGCCAGATATCGCTGAAATTATTCAATGCAATATATCATATAAAGATTAATATTTGTTAAAGGGTTAAACAAGCACTCACAGATACAAGGTAAAAATACAATTCTAGGAGAGTCAGAACTTCCCATATTAGAATCAGTAATCTCTCAGACAAAAACAGAAATGAACAGGAAGGTGATTTAGGGTTCTGTCTCCCCATAGATTCTGGTCATGCACCATCAAGTTCCAGATTTTCTGATATTACAAGTGCTTCCTTGGGTAACCTATGAATCCCACTACAAAAGCCAATGACTTTGATGTTGACTTTGGAAGAATTTCCCCTTCTATTCTTTTTTTAAAAAATACTTATTTATTATGTATACAGTATACAGAAGAGGGCACCAGATCTCACCATAAATGGTTGTGAGACACCATGTGGCCACCGGGAACTGAATTCGGGACCTCTGGAAGAACAACCAGTGCTCTCAACCTCTGAGCCATCTCTCCAGCTCACCCCCTCTACTCTTTTAAATGAAGAGGTCTAAGTGTGTACCTGTGAACAGATGTCCCACCTTGGACCTCTTCTAAGTGTGTTCCCCAACTTTCCCTGCAGCTTTCTTCTCTATTGTTTTGGGGCTCCAAAGAGATTTATAAATTATAATGTTGATTGAAAGTAGTTTTATAAGAGCTTGATAGAAGTTTAATGGCTATGGGTAAATAATTGCTATGAACTGTCAAAATGTGGCAGCACATCTGCAGTAATAGCATGTTTTGATAGAATTGCTAGTAGGTCAACTCTCGCTATGCTGACTGTGAGTTCTCTTTCCCACTACTGATTCTCGTTAACATTAAATTGTCATGGTAACAGAATGCCAGCACTGCTGAATGTGTTCTCATACCTGAAAGAAACATAAGCCACTTGTGATAAAACAAGCCATGGAAATAGTTTAAATCTACAGCCAATATTCTGATTTAACAAAGCTGTGTGCTTACAGTTCATATTTTCAGGGAGCTGGCTACAATGTGTACATACCTACTAGTATTTGGTGTTTCTTTTTTGCAATATTTTGAGTTAAGTGATGGGGTTTGGGAAATGCCTTGCTAGATAAAGTGCTTGCTGTGAAGATTTGAGCACCTGAATTCAGATCCCCAGAATCTACATAAGTGTGGCTGTGCACTCCTGCAATTCTAACTGTAGAAGCTAGAGATGGAAGGATTGCATGAGTACCCAGAACAGCCTGTCCAGCCCATCAGTGAGTTCCAGGTTCAGAGAGACCCTGTCTCAAAAACAAAAATGGAAGACAAAGGAACCAGTTCACCTGATAAACAGGTTTGCAAAGCGAAACTGAGGTTCCCTCCTGAAACCCCAGTTGAAAGGAGAGAACTGACTTGCAAAAGTTGTTCTTTGACCTCTACACGCCATGGCATACATGCATCTATACATGTACACATAGTAGGTAATAAATAAAATTAAAATTTAAAGTGTAGCATGATAGAAAATCCTCTACATCAATCTCTCACCCTCACAAGTGAAACCATGTATATTTTTTATGAGGAAGCTTTATTTAAGGTAAAAAATATTTAACAAAGGTAATTTTAAATTTTGTCATCTTGTCCTCTTTTGTAATTAGTTCTTCAGCTTGTCTGTGATGCACATAGCTTCTGTGATTCCTGAATTCAGTTCTCTTTACCATGCCCCTAGTCTCTGGCTAGCAACATCAGCAGCTTTCATTGTCCTCTCCATTGTTATGACAAGTATTGTACATTCTATCTTAGCACATATGATAGTATGTAACTATCATATTTATAGTCTACAGTTCTTACAGGAATTCTGTAGGCTAGGCTTGGGGAAGTGACTTAGTAGTAGAACACTTGCCTGATTTTAAGGCCTCAGACATATTTGCCAGTAGAAAACAAAAAGAAGAAAGATTAGGGTAGGGAAGATGTAAATATCATGGAATTCAATCTTTTTTATGGTAGACTAAAATAGTAGAACATAGACAAAGATGTGTTTTAAGTTCTCTAGAGTGAGCATGGTTTATCCTACACTCAAGTCTCTTACCTTTCTACTAGCCTGCATCTTTGTCTCTACTAGACTGGTCCTATTAATTATGACAACTATCTAGATTTAGAAATTATAGCTCAGTTATTGGCTATAGAAAATAACAATTTGACTTCAGCTAGACATGCAAACCTATTATTTTTGCCAATAATGTTATGCTAAACTAAGATGGACTGAAAATAGCAACATTTCTCTCTAGTGTCAATAAAAAGTGTAGGCATCTCACTAGTGCTGCAGATTCTGATTACATTAAAGTTGTGGCCATATTCAAAGTTATTCTAAAATAGGTGTATCTCTATTATGGGATCTTCTTGCTAAGGTAAAAGTTAGTTTAAGAACTTTGACTTGGTATATGTTAAAGGAAGTAGGGTAATGATTATTGGGAAAGTACCTGTATAGTTACTCTAGATACTCAGTTTCATGGGGCTTTATTACAGACAATTACTGTTTCCTAAACTTTCTCATTGTTGTGATCAAACAACCAAGAGAAACTAGAGAGAAATGATTTCTTTTGCTCTAAAATGAAAAAGTTCCTGTCCCTAATGGTTGGACAATGGTTGTCAACCTTCCTTTAATACAGTTCCTCATGTTGTGGTAAAATAAAATTATTTTCATTGCTACTTCATAACTATAATTTTGCTACTGTTATAAATCATAATTTAAGTATTTGATATTCAGGATATCTGATATACCTCAAAGAGTCACCACTCACAGGTTAAGAACCACTGTGGTGGAGGTATTTGTTGATTAACTCACCTAATGACAGGGAGGGAGGAAAGCATGAGAGTGTTGGCGAACAGTTAGGATAAGATGTCATCATAGGACCAGCAGGGCCCACCTTCCACAGTTCACCACCTCCCAGTACATAGCCTGCTCATATTTTGACTCCACTGGTAGATTAAACTACTCACTATATTACGTCACGACCTGCACTACTTGGGTCAGCAACTCAGGCTTGGGCCTGCAGATTAAAAAGGACACAGACACACTGGTCATTCATTCAAGGAGAATTCCACTCTATTGAATCACCATCTCAGTTTAAATTCTGGGCTACCTTCGGCAGGAAGCACAGTGGGAATTCCCCAGGTGGCTGGAGATTACTGACTTCAGATAAAAAGCTCTACTTCCTGAACCATTTCCCACAGGCAGGAAAGCCAAAACATAACAGACAATATGAGACATAGGATATGCAACTAGCTATCTACAGGCTATATGCTTCCAGGCTCAGAGTGCAGGTGAAGGTCACAGCAAGGGCCTACATGTCCCCCCCTTCCAATAAAATGACTAGGCCTATCTTAGGTGGCCCGGGACATCAGACAACTTCTTACCTATCATGAGATGGTGCCCAGGTCACAAACACACATCCTCTCTTAGGTTGAGGCCATCTCCCAGAGATTTACCAGGCATTTGACTCACATTTAGTTCAGCCAAATCTGAACATCATACTTCTCTTGAGACAGAAAAAAATAACACTTGTCATGTGGCAAAATTGACCTGAGCCTGGGGTTTACACTAGCGCTTAGGTACAGCAGCAGTATAGTGCTTCCTGTGCAAAGAAGCACCCCCAAAGAAAGGGTGCCAGCCCAGTCCTTAAAGTTTGCCTGTAAACTGAAGGCCTTTTAGTCATAAGCCAATCTTTGGGTAAAATCAATAAATACAAGCAATCCAGTCTACACTGAATTATAGCCAATTGCAAAGTAAACTGTAATATTTCCTTATAAACATAAGTATTAATTTCATTCTAAGTAGTCAGGGCATTTGCATCCTACCCAGGGAGGGTATCCACTGTGCTTGCCACCTTGGCAGTATGACTCAGGGTAAAGCATGCTTCACCAGCTGCAATAATCCCCAAATCCCTCTTTGGCCAATGTAAGATGAGCTGAGAGTTATTCTCTGGCAATGGGACAGGCACAGGAACCACCACGGCCATTCTGTCAGGTCCTCAGCAGCTCTTCAGGTGACACTCCTACTCAGAAACAGTTCAAAACTCCAGATACATTAGAAAAATCATTTATAAAGAAGAATCAAGATAATCAGACTCATTCCAATATGGCAGTTCCATTAAAATAGGAGCATACATAACTGCAATGGAGGCCGAGGACCCCTGCATCAGAGGTGCTTATAGATGGTGTAAGCATCCAGGGAATTGTTCAGAAAAATTAGCCCACAGTATGGGCAAACTCCACTAAAAGCTCATACTACCCAGCCAGCATTGGCTGACCGGGGGAGCCCAAGACAGGATCTTGTACTGGAGTTAACACTGAGGGCATCCAGACCTCACAAAGGCCCGCCATCAAAGCATTTGTGACATTGGCAGAAAATTCAGCAATAGACATGTTGCTTGGTGTAATGCATCTACTCTTAATTTCAAAAACATAGGAATCCCAATAAGATTCTACACATAAAAAAATTGGCCTCAGACAAATCAGCCATAATATCAGGCTTCCCCATGGAATAATTAATGTAATGGACAGAAGAAGTGGCCAGACAGAGTTATCCAGCACTGCTGGCATCAGCAATAGAGGATTATTTACCAACGTCTACCAAATCTCTTGACTCTGACCCAGGAGACTGCTGTCCAGGAGTGTCCACAATGCGGAAACTTCTCAGGCACTCAAACAGGGTTGTCTGCATCCTGTGGAAAAACACAAACAGACCCTCTTGCCCAAACCAGAACTGGATCTAGTCCATGCCAAGTGCCATCTGCCAGATTTTTTCCATTTGACCTGAGGTCAGGTCATGTTGCTAGGCCTCCAGTGTCTATCAGGTGCAATATGTCACTGAGAATCCACAGGTGAAAATTTAAAATATAAAGAATAAGGGACAAATGGCCCTGGGAGAAGCAGCATAGTTTCCCTTTTTAGTTTTTTTCCTGTATACGTTTTATTATTATTATTATTATTATTATAATTATTATTATTATTAACAAAGAAGTCACACTTTCTATCCCTGTATATCATTATTCAAGGTCCCTTCCCCTCCCACCACATCAGGTCATTTTTTCTTCTCCACAGCTCCCCATCCCCTCCCTGGGCAGGCAGCAGACAGTCCCATGGTCCCACTGACCCAATATAGCTTAGATCAGTCTCCACTCCTGGCAGATCTAGTTTTGTGCCCCCTCCCTCCAGAGTGAGTCAGGTGTTCCTCTAAGGGGAGCGGGATCCAAGGAGTCAGTCCAGGGTGTTTCTAATCCCAAGCTGTTCAGTGGTTGTGGTTTGCAGCTTGGGCATGCTTGGCTTTTTTCTTGTTTGTTTGTTTGTTTAGAGTTCACTAATGAGTAAGTACACCCCCTGCTTATCTTTCTGAGTTTGTGATACCTCGCTCAGGAGAATATTCTCCAAGTCCATCCATTTGCCTGCAAATTTTAGGATATCATTTTTTTCTTACTACTGCGTAGTATTCCATTGTGTAATACCCAAGCCATTCAAAGAAACAACAAAGAAGGAGAATTACAGACCAATTTCCCTCATGAATATTGATGCGAAAATTCTCAACAAAATTTTGGCAAACCGTATACAACAATGTATAAAAAATATCATCCACCATGACCAAGTAGGCTTCATCTCAGAAATGCAGGGGTGGTTTAACATACAAAAAACTGTAAATGTTATCCATCATATAAACAAACTAAAGGAACAAAGCCACATGATCATATCCTTAGATGCTGAAAAAGCCTTTGACAAAATCCAACACTCCTTTATGACTAAAGCCCTGGAGAGATCAGGAATACAGGGAGAATACCAAAATATAATTAAGGCGATTTACAAGAAGCTGACAGCCAGTATCACACTTAATGGAGAAAAACTCAAAGCAATCCCACTAAAATCAGGAACTAGACAAGGATGTCCTCTCTCCCCTTATCTATTCAATATAGTTCTCCAAGTTTTAGATAAAGTAATAAGGGAATGAAAAGAGATTAAGGGTATACAAATTGGAAAAGAAGAAGTGAAACTATCTCTATTTTTTGGACCCTTTTTAGTTTTAAGAAGGTAGGCTTTAAGAGTTCTATGGGAGCACTCCACAATAGCCTGACCCTGAGGATTATAAGTGAAGAGAGAAAACTTAGCTCAAGAAACAAACCCCATTTTGCATTCTAGTAGCTATTTTATAAAAAGGTAAAATAAAGTTTTGTTTCTCATTTCTGGCAAGGGGGTGCTGCCCAGGTCTGGAAGAATACTCAAGCCTGAGCAGTCCTGGGAAAAGAACATGTCCTATAAGAATAGACCTAGTAGAGGGCCTCCCCAGTTCTGAGAGAAGAATACCTGCCCAGCTCTGGGAGATAAGACATCAGCCCAGGTCAGGAAAGGAATAGATTCTCATTTGACTAGTTCTGGGAAAAACCAGCCACCCTAGGTAGGGTCCCCGTGGGGTCCATCCAGGTGGGGTCCAAAGATATTCTGGGGCAGAAAGACCCTAAGCACAAGCCCGTCAGTAGCACGTCAGCACTGTACCCCCAAACAACCAACTTTGTTGTAGCTTTTTCCTATCAAAACCTTTTGTAGCCAAGGGCACCAGCTACTTCCTCCTCTGTAGTCATAGAAGCTTGAAGTATGCTCCCTGCCTGGCTTGTATTATGCTGCCAATAAACCTTGCTGTTTGCTTCAGTGGTCTTTCTGTGAGTCAAGCTCTGGATACAACATTTGGTGCGTTGCTAGGAATCCCCAGAGACCCCACCAAGACCCTTGGGTCCGGAGGTTCTTTTGGCCACAGCCCGGTAAGAGCACTCATTCTTGTGTTTGTCTGCCTGTCTTTGTCAACTTCTGTTTTTGTCTTGGCTGATTTATAGTAACTTGCTGGCTCTTGATGCCGCAGACGCATTAGGACAACGATCCTGAGGATTGGAGAGAAGTCTCAAATCCATTTGAGTGAGGGGCTTGCTACCCCTCTGTGTGAGTGAGGAACTTGCTGCTCCTCTGTTTGTGTGAGGGACCTTCTAGATCCTTCGTTTGTGTGAGAGACTTGCTGCCCCTCCATTTGAGGTCATGCATGGTTGACCATTTGTTTTCGACCAGGAATGGAGAGGTCAGGTTTCCAATTTAGGAGTGAGTATCTTTGGGTATCTTTCTCCCTTTAGGGAGAGAGAGCCACCTTGTTTTGTCCTGGGAAAACTGTGAAAGTACAGTCACGTGTGGTCACTTTGTCTTTGTCTCCTCTTTTATCTGGAACCCTGGAGATGTTGTGGAGACGCCTCACTTCCTCCTGTGCCTGACAGCGTTCCCATAGCAGTCTCCTGGGAACTGCCATTGCCCCTTTCCTGTGCACCATTGCCCTGTTTGCTTTTATCTATGTGGATGTTTTAGCCAGGCTAATAGTCATCTTACTTCCTTGAAAATGTTCCTAGAGATGAATGTGTGAATTCATGAACAACGTGGCTAATGTTTAGACTCATGTGTGTGTTATGTTTTGTGACTAAAGTTCTGTTTGTCTTGTTGAGAAGTTTTGTCTGTTTCTTGAGAAAGTTATATATGCTGTTCTGATATGTATCTAATTTTGTTAAATGCATAAAACTGAAACAGAAATGATTTACATATTTTTGCTGTCTCTGTTGTCAAAAGCAACCAGTCACCGTTCACAGCTGCTATGACTGCACTTATGGTCAGGAACTAGAACCTAGCAGGAGTTCAAATATCTTTTTTTGATATAGATAGTGATGACACAGTAATAAAAATTATTAAATAAGGTTAAATCTGTTACAATTAAAACTAGTAACAATGTAAGCTGATAATTAGAAATATATGCATGAGTAGATTTAAAAATGACATAATTCCATTTTGGATTGCATTTTAAGTCAGCCGCATGGCTGGGTTGCTAATTAATCTTTGGTCAGTCACTTGTTTGGCAACCATTCTTGCTGGGTTAGTTAGCTCATGGTTGCCAAGCTAAAGGGACTGCTGTCTTGATCATTCAGATGCATGAGTAATTATTGGTTAAGACAAAAAAAAAGTTGTCAATATTAGAACCATATGTATGGACTTATTTTTAAAAAAGAAAATAAAGAAAATGCTTTTGTGTTGTCATTTCAACATTTATATTAGAGAAAGCTGTATTCTTAGTGATGCTGGTGATACAGTACACCTATAAAAAACAGTTTAGAGATGACAATATTTTGTTTTACAATGGTCTGTTTTCAAATGCAGACAGAGATGAGCTAATTTTTTAGTGTACTACCTGAGAGCCCATAAAAAGTTGTTGAGAGTTTAACTTCTGCCACAGAAAAGCAGATATGGACAGATCAGCTTACCTTTTGATCCTAAGTTCCATCCTGGAAAAGGTTTAAAAATTTCTATCACATTGCTGAGGATTTTTCTTCTTGGTACTTAAGACTTTTTGTTTGTTTTATGAAAAGCATTGAATGAAGCATGCCTATGACTCTAACTTAGAGGCCAACTATGTCTGTATACTGATGCTTTGACTTAAGAAGTCTGTTAAAGAAATGTTGTCACTTTATTGAGGTTATTCTGAACCCCTGTATATTTTTTAAATATGTAAGAAAGAAAAAAAAAACACTCTCTGTAGTCATAAAAAATACTGATGCAATTATGTAATCAGGGTTACATAGTATCACGAATGAGACTCAGAGCCAAATATCTAGGGAAGGCTGAAATATCAGAGAAAGGAAGCACCACAGTCAATTCTCACCCAGCTGTCTTGCAACTTCCTCAGCCTCGCTCTTGGTCACTTCTGCTAGTGGTTTTGCCAGTCACATCTCCCAGTTGCTTCTGTTCTCTCTGGGTTTCTACAAGCCCTTATATACCCTATTCCATCCAGGTTAGGATTAAAGGCATGTAGCCTTGAACTCAAAGAAACAGAAGAAGTTCTGTCTCTGGAGTTGTGGGATTGAGGGTATAGGTCACCACTCCTGGCTTTCCCTGTGCTGGGATTAGGTGTGTGTGACTGACTCAGCTGTTTATCTTTGTATTCAAGGTTTAAGAATTTCCTGAGCTGTCTGCCTAGGATTTAACTGTGTGCTTTCTCCCCAATATTCAGGTTTTATTAAATATATAATATGTGGTGGAATGTTCTCTGTATGCTGTAAATAAAGGAGCTGTTTTGGCCTAAGTGCAGCACCATAGAAGTAGGTGGAGAATCAAAGGAGAGACAGGTAGAAGGAGGGCGGAGTCAGTCAGTCACCATTAGACCCGAGAAGAAGAGACATGTAAGAAAAACAGGTGAGCCACGGGTGGGGACACGTGGCGGGTAGATTAGTAGATTACAAGAAATGGGTTGAATTAAGATGGAAGAGCTAGCTAGTAATGTGCTTGAGACATGGACCTAACAGTATGAAGTTAATATAAGTGTCTGATTTATTTCTTTGGGGGACAAAAGCCACTGCGGGCAAGGTCTGAACTACTGGACCAAACAGGCCCGGGAAACTTACTACAACAATAACATATATCCACACACCCATACTTCAAAATATTCCAATACACTCTCTCTTTACCTTATGGCCAGCATTTGAAGGGTGACCTCTCAGTGTGTATCAAGCATTCCCAGTCTCCAGTCAGGCGCCCAGTTGGAGGTTGCTCCAATTCATCCTCAATTCCAGGATGGTCTATCGGGTTCTTCCCAAATACCTGATCTCACTGGGGGTCTCCAACTGTAATGACCTGCACTACTTGGGTCGGAGACTCAGGCTCATTGGTCATTCATTCAAGGAGAATGCCACTTCATTGAATCATCAACTCAGTTTAAATACAGGGCTACCTTTGGCAGGAAGCACAGTGGGAATTCCCCAGGTGGCTGGAGATTACTGATTTCAGACAAAAAAAAGTCCTGCTTCCTGAACCATCTCCTACAGGCAGGAAAGCCAAAACATACTGGACATTAGGAGACACAGGATATGCGACTAGCTATCCACAGGCTATATGCTTCAAGGCTCAGAGTGCAGGTGAAGACCCCAGCAGGGGCCTAAATATTAGAGCTCTCAAGATCCAATGACCTCTATAAATGTCCTCTGGGGCACACCCTTAGGTATGTCTCATTAAACTTCTGGACATCGCTCAAGTGCCCTGTCCCCTTTTAAAAGGCATGTCAAGTTGCTCTGACTAGCAAGCTCCAGGTCAGGAGAGGTGAGAATCATGAGGAGGTCACATGGGCATTTGGAACCTGCCCAATGTTGGACACAAATACTATTGTAAGTTAAAATCACTGGCAACTGATAAAGAAGAATTAATATTTACTACGGGATTCAGAGGAGAACATTCACTAATACAACTGTCAAGAGGTTCCTAGAAAAGCTGAACTGGTCCATGGGGCTTCACTCAGCCAGTCAGATCTTCCATCTAAGGGCACAAAAGATAAGCAGAATGGGCTGGTGGGGGCATATGTGCACCTCAGTCTTAAATTGGCTCTCTGAGTATGCCCTGAACATTGGGGCCCCAAGGCCATAGGTAATATTTAGATTTATGCTGGCCAAGAGGCCACACCTCTAGGTCAAGGTAATGGTACCTGCTCTCCACTACAGTTGCTTAATAAGCAAACTGCTCTTTATCCTTGATTTAAGAAGAGACTTCAGAATGATAAAACCATAATTCCATCATTAAAGCCAAAGCCCAGATTTGTTTGTACACTCAATGGATATTTGCTGAGCTCACTTTAGAATCTACCAAGAGAACCATTTGGGGAAGACTAGACTGGGAGGCATGGATGGGAAGGGAAGACTGGTTTCTATGTTAGGCTTTGTATACATGATAACAAGCTGCCCTTCCCAAAAGAGCTACATGTCTGAATCTGTTCTGTAAGCTAAAGCTGAAAAAGCAAATGGACAAATAGCTGGATGTCAACATCATAGGCTGGGTCAGTGTGACACTGGACTTTGCTAGTGAGAGGAAAAACCTGCCCATGAGTGAAGCACACAGGTCTTACTGACATGGAAAAACAAAAATACAAAGCCAAAATGAAGAACTCAAGAGATTAAGAAAATGAAAATAGCATCTGAGATGGAAGGCATCTGAACACATATAATCAGATTAAAGAAATCACTTTAACATTTATTTGGGAAAGTGTTTTATAATAGTGCAAGGGCATACTCATTTCATATTTTAACACAAACAGAGTGAGGAAGTGGTCTTAAAATAAAACAGTATGTGATTCAAAACAAAGAAAAAATACAGAGATGGATGGTTGTTACACATTAGTGGCTTTCAATGAGTGATTGAGATTATGGATAACTTCATTTCTTCTTCATACATTTGTATATTTCCTGATATATTATACATATGTGATATACATTTTTTACCTTGTATTTATTTTTCTAAAGTTTTTAAACAGGTCAACTTTAAAAAATAAGCATTTTGTCAGTGATTCTAAATTGAAACTATGAAGCAACTTATAGCTGTTAGAAACTGGCCACCCCTGACTTGAGATATTTTTGTTTTAATGATGACAGATGTTTATAGAACATGGTGTTCCTGTTCCTCCTAAGTGAGACCTGCTGACTTTGTGCTTAGAATACTCTAGTCAGCCTGGGTATGAAAACCAAAGCTGGAAAGGAATTTCATATCACATTTCTACAGACCTAGGGGAGGCAGAGTAGGCCAGGGTGAGTATGATTTTCAGTAGTCCTTGGGTTGTGTTCAGCTCTACCTCTACATGTAAATCCTTGAAGCATAGTTTTATTTATTCCTTGACATTTCATGCAGCTATATAATGCATCTTGATCATATCCATTCCCAACTCTCTACTCCCACTTCTCCTGACACCTCCCAGCACACACCTTCACATCACCGCCTTTATTTTTTATAACCTACTTAGTCCACAGTGCTGCTTGTGAGAAAATATCTTTGTTCTGCAGCTAATCCAGGCTTCTCTATCATGTTCTACAGCTAGGTCATTTTTCCATCATGCCCTGCAGCTAGCCTGTGCTTCTCTATAATGCCCTATAGTTAGCCCAAGCTTCTCCATGTGTTCTCCAGATACTTCAGGTTTCTTCACCATGTTCTCCAGACACCCCAGGCTTCTCCATCATTCCAAACAGAACATTGACAACAAGGAAAGTTAAAAGAAAAGGGTAGGCAGAATAAGCACTCTAACAGTGCAGCAAATGGTTTTTCAAGATTAAACCAGTTTAACCTTGTAAGCTTTTGATGGGCATTTGCTGTGAGCCCAGAATCCTCTCCATTTTAACAGAAGTATTATTGTAGTGTATAAACATTTTTCTCCATAGTCATGAGCCTGAGTTATTAAAAATATTACCCAGGTTATTGAAAACATTCTATTTGTCAGGGTGGTTATTAATATTTTTCATATTTGCATTTTTTTCAGAAATATGTGCAGTTTCTGCTTAAGATTGTAGAGTCACAAAATATATTTCAAAATAATTTCTATTGGAAACACATATTTTTATGTTGTCATTTAAGAGTGGACCATCTGAGACATTTTTAATAGCAATAAAAAGGGAGAACCTGACCTAATTTTCTTCTCCCCTTGCATCATTTTATAGTGGTGGGGGAGAACTTGTACTTCAGGTCATATAGAGGTTGGGACTGGAAAAGTAAGATAAAATGAGATTCTAGCTTATGCTTTTGCTAAGTGAAAAGATCTCTTCACCGACTAGAACATCCAATGAATAGGATGGGGTTTTTTTCCTATCCCAGGTTCCCTTGTAGAAACAGACATGGCCCACGTGGCAGCAAGGCTTTGAAAGGGAGGGGTGAGGCACCTACCACAGCTTCTATATACACTTTTCTTCAGTTTGTTCACAGCCCATTCTCCCATGTAGTTCTGAATATATCCTCTTCACACTCTTGTTTCCTCTCCATGCACCTGTTCTTTTCCTGTCCAGTCACACTGAACAAAACATTTTTACATTATATATACATATATGGATATATATGTATACACATACATTGGAGAGAGGGGGAGAGGTTTATTCAGCCACAAAGAAAAACAAAATTATCCATTTTCTTGCAACTGGAGATTCTTATTAAATGAATTAAGTCAGTCTTAGTAAAACAAAGGGGTGTTCTCTCTCTTTTGCAGATTCTAGATTTTATAGAGATGCACAGTCACATATCTCTATATGACCTGAAGTACAAGTGAAACGGTATGTTCACTGCCACTGAGAGTGAACATGGGCAGGACAGAAGGATGTGGGGAAATGTGTTCACATTATATCTATATTCCTGTATGAAAATGTATTATGAAACCCAGTACTTATACAACAAGTATATGCCAATAACATACAATTGTCTGTGCAAGCATGGACTAATTTGTGGTTTCTCTATCCTGTCCCATTGGTTGTTTTAGTCACTATATCTTGGTATGCTGTTTTAATTTTAGGTACTATTACACCTCCTCCCTCCCCTCTCCCTTCCTTCTTTTTTTCTTAGAATCACTTTTTCAGGGCATGGGGAAATGACTCAGTAGGTAAAGCAGTTGCCTTACAAGCATGCAGACCTGAGTGCCTATTAAAAAGTTAAATCCCCAGACTTCTGCTCAGTTAGCTTCCTTCCTCCCTCCCTTCCTTCCTTCCTTTCTTTCTTTTTCTCTTTCTTTCTTCCTTCCTTTCTTTCTTTCTTTCTTTCTTTCTTTCTTTCTTTCTTTCTGTTTTTCAAAACAGATTTTTTTTTTCTGTGTAACACTGTATGTCCTGGAACTTACTCAATAGACCAGGATGGCTTTGAACTCACAGATATCCACCTGCCTCTGCCTCCTGAGTGCTGGCATTAAAGGCACACCATCACTGCCTGGCCTACTTAACTTTTTCATATGGCATATAACCTCCAGACTAAGAATACTACTTCCTATAGTGGGCTGGACCCTCCTATATCAATTCAGTGCCCACAGGCCAATCTGATCACAGCAATTCTTCAACAAAGACTCTCTCATTACCCTGGGTTGTGTCAAGTTGACTTCTGTCTTGGTTACTTTTCCATTGCTATGATAAGACACCATGATCAAAGCAATTTAATAAAAGAAAGTATTTATTTTAAGCCTTTGGATCCAGAGTGTTCAAGTTCATGATGGCCAAGCAAGAGCACAGTAGCAAAAATAACAGAGATCTTACATCTTGGCCTGCAAACAGGAGGCAGGCGACACTGCAAATGGTTTCTGAAGCTTCCAGGCCCATCCACAAAGGTATACCTTTTCAACAAGGCCACACATCCCAATCCTTTCTAACCAGTTCCACCAACTGGGGACATATTATCTTATTGTGTGTGAAGGGGGGCATTCTAGTTAAACTAGCACATCTGATGCTAGGAGATAAAGTTTCACTGTCTAACCTAGGGTAGCCAAAATGTATTATGCAACCTCAACCTTTCTGCCTCAGCCTTCTGAGTGATCTCAAGGATGTGGTACCACACTTGTCTAAATTTGGTGGTCCTATATTATAAACTATGGGTGGTAGGGTTTATTTAAGGAGCAAATTAATTAAGATCTGTATCTATGTAAAAGGAGACCAACGACTAACACATGGTTATGTATCATACCACATGGTGGTCATTGTTGGCCTTGAACTTATTCTTTGATAACACTCAGTTCAGCTGCTATAGATAGGCTTTTAAAATTTCCTCTCTATACTGTCTCATACACAGTTGTTTGATAGAACACACATGTATTGAACTTCAGATGTTTTCCTGCTGCAGCAAAGGGTTTTGAAGGTGATTGGGTGAACAGAATTTCAAGAGATTTGGAGAACTTCCAGGATCATTTTACACCATCTGGTTAGCAGAGATCCTATTAAATTAGACATCTCCAAAGAGGCCTTGGGGCTATGGGGATCCTCAGCTTAAAGGCTTGCCTAAGTGGAATATCTGAAAAGATAATGTGCTGGTGGTTTTATGTCAACTTGACCCAATAGAGTCATCTGAAAGGAAGAAGTGTCAATTAAGGAAATGCCTCTATGGAATCAGACTGTAGTCAGGCAAGTCTGTGGGGACATTTTCTTAGTTAGTGACTGATGGTGTAGGGCCCAGCCCATTGTAGGTACCGCCCTCTCCCTGGGCTGGTGTTCCTGGGTGCTATAAGAAAGCAGGCTGAGAAAGCCAGTAAGAAATACCCTTCCATGGTCTTTGCCTCAGTTTTGCCTCCAGGTTCTCCATGTGTGAGTTCCTGCCCTGACTTCCCTCAGTAATAAACTATTACCTGGAAGTGTAAGTGAAATAAATCCTTTTCTTCACAGCTTGCTTTAAGTCATGAAGTTTCATGACTAAGACAGAGAAGATGAAGGGTCTACCAGACAAACTAAACTTTTGACATGTTGCTTGATAGGCAACTTTTTGTGTGTACCACTCATATTCTCTGAAAGCTAATATTAATATAAACTAAAGGAACTCTGCACCTTTAAAGTGGCAACAAATAGATCATGAAATATTAGGTCATGGCAGCAAGTCCTTAAGAATTTGTCAGCAAACAAAAGGCAAAATTAAGCAGCAAGGTGAGTAGCAAACTCATTAATTGATAATGACAAGAACCATGGGTTGTCATGGAAGAACCAAGATCATAAAGCAATCATCTGTTTCAGGCTCATGAGGATTCCTTCCTGCTCTTGAGTAGGTATATTCCTGATCCTCTGGGCCTCATGAGGACCAGTGTTAATCCCATCGATTGAGAGAGAATAAGACCACTAGCACAGTTTAAAGCCAAATTTCAAGCAAGCTTTAATTAAATGCTGGTCAACTGAATGGGCTCTGGCCAGGTCCACTCCCAGGTTCCCAGGAAATAGGCCAGAATCACAGTTTGCAATGGCTTAAGAAGGAAAACCCACAAGTCATTGTATTTTCCATCAGGTCTAATCCTGATGTATATCCTGACATACCCCCAGCCTACAACTAATTCATCCAGTACAAGCTAGTGTACATCCCGATATATTTTCTGTCTGTGAGCCTCCCACCCACGATCAAGCACATCCTGAGCAGCTGAGTCAAACTTGTTTAGGGGAGTGAAAAAAACATGTGGCTGTTATCTCCCATAAACAATAGCTTCCAGCATTTCAGGAACGATCTGTCCTTGGGCTAGCAGCTTGCAGATCAGAGGCATTTTTGTTTCCTGGATCTCTGAGGCATAGTAATTAGAACTTAAAATGTAACTTTGGATCTCACACCAGCTGCATAATCTGAAGGGCCAGTGAAAAATAAAAATGCAAGTTTTCTTACTCAAATTTAATAATTTGAGAAAAAGTCTATTTTGAAGGGAGCCATGTACACAATATGTTCTATATGGATTTTAGCAGCTGTAATTGTTGGTGTAAAATAGACCTCCACTGAATCCCAGTCTCCCGCAGATGTTAATACTGTGCTTTTAAAGTGGGGACACTTACAGCCTCTTGTTGTTTTTAATCTTCAAAATCAAATACGGTTAAAATTTAATTCACTTGACTTATTTTCTTGGTTTGTTGCAACTAAGTATGAAAATAAGCAGAAACAGAACAATGAAATCATATGGTTCATATTGCTCATTAGCAAACAACTGAGCTAGCGGATCCTCTCATCCTCTAAGCCTCCCACTTCAGATAGAATAAAGCACATGGGATCCCCTTGTTGGGGGGAGGGGCTCTGTAAGAATCTAGGTGGTTACAAATTAATGGGCTATGGATGGCCATGGATAAGACTGAACTGCCCAGTTCTCAAGATAATCCCTTATATAAGCCATGCAAAGCAGGCTATACATCTTACAGGGGAGAAGTAATTACCACTATCGATCACTGAATCCCTGCTTATAGACATCAATTTCAGTAATTATAAAAAAAGGCTTTGAGGAGCTGGTTTCTAGTTGGCAAGCTAAGCTTTATAGCTGATAGTACATTTACTAAACATGTAGCTTTATGTCAGAAAGTGCTAAATACTTTTCCTGCTTTATATTCTTTACTTGAGTTTCACCAAAAACATTAGGGAATTGAATTATGTTGATCATTGTCCAGTAGAAAGAACCAAGATCTCAGCTTACAATTATCAAGAGGTATGTTGTACGACAGATCTTTCCTAGAGTGATACAACATACATACACACACACACACAGAGAGAGAGAGAGAGAGAGAGAGAGAGAGAGAGAGAGAGAGAGAGAGAGAGAGACTTTACAGCTCCGAAAGAAACCCATGACAAACCAAAGTAATAATTAAATCAGTGTCTAACTAATTTGGTGAAACAGTGAGTTTTGTTGGGACCACAGACAGGAACAGGGGTAAAGGATGTTGTCAGGGTGCAAAGATGACTCATAAGCAGCTGCATCACTGAAAATCCACCCAACATGGGAGACTGGCTACAGCTGTAGCCTTGGACCTCCCTGCAGTTTGCAAGTAGTTTGGGTGGAGTTTTATCCTCTCTTTGGATGCTGTGCAGGTCAGTCTCGTCTCTCAGCAGATATTTGCCCCTTTTTATTCCACCAGGGAGAGGCCTTGAGACTCCTACAAGCTTCTCTTGTCCCAGACACAAGAGCAGCATTTGTTTTCCTCCTTAGGTTCATGAGATGACCTCCCTCCAGGGGAGTCCCAGAAAAGAGCCTTCAGAGAGATCTTCTGAACAAAGAAAAATATCTGACTTTGACATCCTTTCAAGTGGTCGTGGGAAGTTCCACAAACATGATCCAGTCTGAGATAGTCCATGTGACAAGAAGCATGGAGAAACCAGGTACTGAGGAGGACCCTAAACTATGAGCTGGGAGCCACAGCACAGTGAGATTTCTTAACTCTGTCTCAGGGAAAGAGATAGAGAAGCTTAGGGGCATGGCCCGATTTCTTTAGGTTGTGGAATTTGAAAGCTAACCAACCTCTTAAAGGGGCAGGGTGATGATCTAACACTCTACTTCCTGATAATATGGAAACACACCAGATCTAGAGAGTGAACCTAAACAGAGTCACACCCACTCTTCTTCCAACCCCAGGCTTTACTCAGCACTGCCTCTCCCACAGTTGTTATTTCTACATCTTTTCCTATCACCCCTGCTTCTTTCCAAGAGAAAACTTCTCTGGTAAACTCAGCAGGGATTCCTAATATTTGCATCTTTAGAAAATAGTCTGGAATTGCCAGTCTTGCCTGCAGCAGGAAACTAGTGGTACTGGAATCAGCACCAGGCACCTGAAAGGCAGCTTCTTCAAGCCTCGTATGTTTATTCATAAAATCCATGAGAACTCTGTGTTCCTTCTATGTCATGTTTACACCAGGTTAAAAGAAGATATTATTTTAAATTGCTTTTCTTGCATTTGATTAGAATATGAATGTGAAATATTTAATTTTACATCCTTACCCACTTTATATCTTTAAGGTTCTCTTAGAATATGGACTGAATTTATCCTGTCAACTCCTGTTATCACTGGATCCACTATGAATCTTTCATCCAAGACTCATAAAAGCAGTAAATTACTTTTTAAGTAAAAAGTAGGGTATTAGTGTGAGACAGTAGGTTGTAAGGGGGGTACATCCCCTCTTAGAGGCTCAAGTCATTCCTCACTGCACCAGTTCCTTGAGAAACCCTGTATCAATCTACAGAGAATGCTTAGAGAAGCCAGAATGAGATGAATGCTAAGACTGTCTGTGCTGTTTATCAGGCACGCTGTGCTTAAAAAGGCCATAGCCACTGGAACATGTCCAAAAAGGGAAGTCAAATCATATCTGACAACTGGGATGCTAGAATGCTACACAATTAATCTTTGAAAAGATATTATTTAGCTGTATATGTGCTAGACTGTAAATGTCTTCTGAGGCAGTAATGTTATTTAAATTTTTACAGATAAGAAAATTGTGGCTCAAAGAGATGAAGTAGCTTGCCCAAGGAGGCATTCTAGTAGCTGATAAATGGCTTGACGATATTGTGGATGGCTTGTCTGCTGGCCATCTCCTCTTTGCTCATAATAGAGACATGGATGAAGTAACCCTCTTCCAAGTGGATATGTCTTACAGAAACATTGAGTTATTACAGCTTCAGAGGACATAAAGGCAACTGTAAGCCTTTGTTGGTTTGATCCAGGCTTGGTCAGCTCATTGCCTTCATTGAGTGACTGGCTATGGATAGGCAAACATGTAAGCAGGAGTTAGTAGTGAGGTTTTGATATGGAAAATCTTCCTTTATTCTCCAAAGGTGCCTTTTAGACATTGCCATTTGCCTACGCCGTTGAGATTTGTGTCAGTTGTTGTAAAGGATCTCACTTCCCTCTTGGAGTATTTATCTTTTCTTCTAATCAGCATATCAAGGCTTAATCTGTCTTTTTAACCTTAGGAAATAGGCAGGGTGGAGACTGACTGCAGTTTCTGAATGGTTCTGTTGACCTCTGACCCACTTCTTTAGTGTTCTGGGTCTTTTGACTTAAGAATGGCTCTGGTTTTGTTTCTCAACCTTGTTTATTTAAGGTCTCTGCTTCCCTGTGCCCATGTGGCAATGTGCTGCCTCTGTAGAGTCTCAGTGCTCTGCCTGCTGGCCCAAGACCACTTTGGCCTATAGAAACAACAATGCACACCTTTTCTCTCCTCTAGAATTGACCTTCCTTCTGAATTCAATGGGCACTTACATTAATATGCATATACCCACACCTATATACATAATACTTACATAAAAAATAAAAAATAAAAAGTAATCATTAACTGTCTTATTAAATATAAAACCATATAAAAAGTCAATTTTAAAATTTTAAAAGAGCATTATACACACACACACACATATATATGTATATATATGGAAGACACTCTTTAGCAGGATTTTTAAATGTCACCTAGTACTGGTCAACTATAAGATACACTACATGTTTGGAAGCTAAAGAGACAGTTACAGAAAAAATAAAGCAGATGGTATCGGTCTTACAATTTCTTATTATAAACACTTTTATTTAGAATGAAAAATTGCAAACACAGTGAATCAATATCAGATATCCACCATCTATGTTTCAAATCCATTACCATCTTGTTAGATTTCTTTGTGTACAGTTGGTGACGTGTGAATGGATGTACAGAAAGTGTGAGAGGTATCTGCCAGCAATTTGACCTGGGCTGTACAATATCTTAGCATTTGCCTTCTGGTTTTATATGTGATATGATTTCATAGCTGAAACTTGGAAGATGAGAAAATTATCAGGAATAA
The DNA here is from genome assembly GCA_004025045.1 of Sigmodon hispidus. NCBI lineage: Eukaryota > Metazoa > Chordata > Mammalia > Rodentia > Cricetidae > Sigmodon > Sigmodon hispidus. The sequence goes on along the minus strand of PVIH01010242.1, from coordinate 25,714 downwards.
AAATGAAACCCAATTTTATCACTCTGTAATAAATAACTGAAATTTTATTATACCTCCTTGAGTGTCTTCCATGTATATACATATATATGTGTGTGTGTGTATGTGTGGATATGTATATACACACACATATATAATGCTCTTTTAAAATTGACTTTTTATATGGTTTTATATTTAATAAGACAGTTAATGATTACTTTTTATTTTTATGTAGGTATTATGTATATGGGTGTGGGTAAAGGCATATTAATGTAAGGGCCCACTGAAGTCAGATTCTCCTAAACCTGGGTTTGCAGGCAGTTGTAAATCACAGGACAGTGTTGGGATCAAATCCAGCTCCTGGAGAAAAGCAGTATGTTCTCTTGACCACTCAGTCATCTCTCCAGCCTGATAGTCAATGATCATATAGCATATATTTAAGTATTTTTCAAAACTATTTGTTAATAGCTATGTAATACTTGACTTCATAAAAATTTTAATTTATCTAGTTCTGCAAAGTCAAATACATCTGTATTCTCTGCATCACATCTATATTATCTATATTACATCTATATTCTCTGCATCACATCTGTATTATCTGCATCATGTCTAGTACTGTGAATATGGTAGGATTATATGATACAGCTAGATTTAGGAAGAAAGTTTATCTGGATAAGACTCACCTGGTTGCAGAAAGCTGTAAAATTAAATTCTATAAATTACAGACCAAAGTTAGATTTGAAATAAAACGTAGATTTGATGTGGAGGTTTCTTTGTAGCTATCTTTGCAGATAGATGAGATCATATGATCACACTGTCTGTGAGAACCTACAGCAATACTTGGACACTGACATATGAATCCCACAAGCACAGATAAGTAACTTTGCCATTAACCTAATGGAAGACCTTAAAAGAATGTACAACCATGGAACAGTGATTTTGGAGGATGTGTGTGCTTCTTACCAACTTTCATTACAATTCACATTTCTTACTTTACCTACAGAAAGGCTATTGGTGAGAGAGCTTTGCTCTACTAGTAGGTTCACAGGAAAATAAGCGTTGATTCTTCTTTTGGACTTCATTATATGCCCTAGTAATTAATTGCCTCAATAGAAACACTTCTATCTCCTTGTAATTGCAAATGATCTAGCTATAAGCAAACTAAGCCTGAATCTTCTAACTTCAGGAGGCAGCTACATGTGAAAAGTTCTTCCATCATTAAAATCTCAAGCTTGTACTCAAGTGAAAAGCCAGAAATGTGTTCAATAAGCAAATATATTTACAAGACTAAGCCCAAGAAAGCTAGGGGGTACAGAACTAATGCTGGCATCCTGCACATTTTAGGATTACATACTATATGGCATGCCAGTTTGACCAGCATGCATCCTGAATTGCCTGAGTGACAGAATGCAAATGTTTATGAAGTGACAACAATCCTAGCCTCTGTGTCCAGACAAATCTCTTCCACCTGCCATCCCACAGCTGCTTATAAAATAATTAGAGGTTTATATTAATTATAAATTGTTTGGCCTATGGCTTAGGCTCATTACTAACTAGTTCTTATAATCTAACTCACCCCATTTTTATTAATCTATATATTGCCAAGTATTTCATGGCTTTGCCTGTGTCCCATTACATCTTGCTTTCTGGGCAGCAACCTGCAACATATCCCTGACTCCACCCTTTACTTTATCTCAGATTGGATTTCCCACCTGCCTCTAAGCTGCTTTGCAATAGGCTAAAACATTTTCTTTATTAACCAATAGTAATAAGCCATATTCACAGCATACATAAAGACATCTCACATCATTTTCCCTTTTCTGTCTAATCAAAAGGGAAGGTTTCAATTTTAACATAGTAAAATTACATATAACAAAACAGTTACCAAGCAAGAATTTCTATTACAATATTTAGTTTATTTATATTTAGCAAAATTAAAGAAAATACCATCTATCGTATATTTGTGATTCTAAAGTTTCATATCTAATTTACTTTTTGTCATGACTAAGAAAAGCTATACTTATAACTCTCTAGTCTTCAACTTCATCAAAGACCCCAGAAGGATATACTATTACATGAGTGTACAGGAAGTGCATTGCAAGCAACTTCCAAATTCTAGAAATGTCAGAGACAACTAGCTGCCTGAACAGTCATGTAAAGTTCCTCCGACATTCATCTTTACCCTATAGGCCTAGAGTCTCTGGCAGACTTTTTTTGTGAATCAAATCTGGCAATTTTTTTTGTGAAATTTGAAACCCTATTCCACCCATTTTGGCAAAGTTCATCAGTGCTTCTCCCTGTGTCCTATAGAATGTTTGTCAATCTCTTCACTAAATCCATCTTGTATCAGTGAGTGTTCCCCTCTGTACTCCTTAATGGACAATAATTTGCCTTTATCAGTTGCCAGTGATTATTACTTATGATAATATATCTACATACCTATAAAGAAGAAATATAAGAATATAGAAATATGTAGTTATATATTATTATAATATAGGGTAAATAAATTAAGCTAGAATATATGGATTAATGTCCATAAATCTTAATAAGGTAAACTGGAAAAAGATACAGAATAAGATATACTGTAATCATTTATAAAGCTTTAAAGTAAAAAGAATAGCATATATTGTTTATGTAAATATATATGTAGCAAATGTTAAAATATTCATCAAATTAATAATAACAAATTCAAGATATTGATTCTTTCAGAAGAGTCTTAAACGTTATACAGAAAGAGCTTTAAATATGCTAGTCTTAGTCAGAGTTTCTATTGATGTGAGGAAACACCATGACCACAGCAACTCCTATAAAGGAAATCATTTAATTGTGGTGTCTCTCTTATAGTTCAGAGGTTTAGTCCTTAATCATTATGGTGGGGCATGGCAGTGTGCAGGCAGACATGGTGCTGGAAAGGTATCTGAAAGTTCTACATCTTGTTCAGGCAACATAAAGTGGACTCAGACACTCAGAGCATGTATGAGTCCTCAATGGCTGTCTCCATAGTGGCACACTTCCTCCAACAAGGCCACACAACTCCAATAAAGCCATATCTCACAATAATGTAACTCCCTTTAGGGACCATTTTTTTTTTTTCAAACACATTGCCTATGTCTTACTTCTTTAGTTTTTCAAAGATTTATTTTTTATTATTTTAATTACATGTATATGTGTCTGTGAGTGTAGGTACCCACAGAGATCAAAGGTATGAAATCCCTGGACCTAGAATTACAGGCAGTTGTGAGCTGCCTGACATGGGTGCTGAGACTCAAACTCAGATCCTTTGCAGGAGTAGTATGCATTCATAACCCATGAGCCGTCCCTCCAGCTCACTATATCTTACTTTTTAAGCTTCATAATGGGGAATAGAATAGTTTGTTTCTTAATTAGGTAGTTGTTTCTAGAGAATCAATATTTTACTCTTGGTGCTTTTTATAGGTCTTAATTATATTTCTTTTTTAAAAAACATCTTTTTTATTAAGAATGAAGTCATATTTTTATCCATGTATATCCTTGTTCAAGCTCCCTACCCCTCTCATCCCTTCCAGTCACTCTGTTTCCTCCACATCTCTTTTTCTTCTCGCCAGCAAGGGCAGGAAGGTCCCAAGGTCCCAGTATGGCTTAGTTCAGCATCCACTCCTGGTAGATCCACTTTCCTCACCCCAACATCAAGACTGAGTCAGGTGTTCCTCTAGAGGGAGTGGGATCCAAGGTGCCGGTTCATATCCTCCTGAGCAAGGTATCATAAACCCAGAAAGATAAGCAGGGGATGTATTCACTCATTATTGGACTCTAAACAAATAAGCAAAAAGCAAATCATGTCCGAGCTGCAAACCACAAATACTGAACAGCTTGGGATCTGAATTATATTTCTTAACAAGGGGAAAATTGATGAAATGCTTATCTTAGGGTGAGTTGACTTCAAATCTTTGCACATCAGGAAGACATTTTGGACACTGAACTCATAATATGAAGAGCCAAGTTTCCACTTTGTCCCTAATTGGATCCCAAATCATAAATCACATTTGCTCTCAGTGTTACATTCTCTGCCTCTGAAATTATTGCCATTTTCTTTCAAAATCAAGCATTTCCAAGTGTAGCCAGTATTTCTCAAGGACAGGAGCACATGTCTTAACAACCTTACATTTTAAATGACCTTTTCATTATCCAAAGAAATTTTAAGCCTCAATAAATTTTTAGACCCTTTTAGAGAGTGATGCAGGAATATATAATGACTTAAAAAAAACTCACAACAAAGCCTTTTATTTGGTAGCCTTACTAAAAAAGTATGCTCTAATTGTAAGAGACCAACACTGAAGGACATATGTTATCATGTCAATCTCTCCAGAAGGAATAGAATTACAAAAGGATGCCTTTTGATAGTAGATGGCAACACCTTCTTAAGAATGGAAAATGCAACTGTCCATCATGTGTTCTCTCTTCACACTGCAATGGACATAGATATTTTGGGTAACATACATACCTCCTACTTTATGTAACTTTTCCCCAAATTATGGCTGGAGACATTGATTGGGTGACTTTCCAAGCATTCTCTATTCATTGAATTTTGAAATTCTTATTAACAAAGAGAATTTTTTAAAAAGTGAAGATAACAAGACACTTCTCCAAATATGAGAAAAATCAAGGCCAACTTCTTGTCTCACACCTGCTAAGCAAATGATGAGCTTTCAAGCCTGGTACATAAGTGTACCTGGCAAAGAAGCCATGCTAGGAAAAATTTATAGACTATTGGTGCTAGACAATACAGCTGAAAATGGTAGATTAGCTATGGGGAAGTATTCCATAGAATGCAAAATGCCAGAAAATGTGCTGACTAATTCGTACTGTAGTACACCAAGTACCAAGGACTGTAGTTAGAGAAAACAGTGTTGAAAAGATGAACGCTGAACCTCAGTAGTGCGCTTATATGCCTGTTAGGAAAAACAGGGACTCAGGGGTGTTTTGTTCCTTGAGGCATAAGTGTGCTGATGCTGCCCTGTGTGGTGGCAGATGTGTTTACCCACTCATATCTTCAGCATGGAGCCAGGAGGTGAAGGTAGAAATGAAAGTTTCTGATATTGTTTCTTTGTCATTTGGGAGAAATGACTTCTCTTCTGGAGAAATGCCAGTAGATTTCTCAAGTAGAGCTAATGGTAACACAGTTTGTCTAGTAAAGTAGACTGAGTTTTGTTTATAAGAAACACAAAGGTAGCAATTCTATGGGAGCAAAGCCAAGTTTAGCATGAAATCTGTGGTGAAAGGCTGTTCATTTTTGCTGCCTCCCACTCTCACAATTAAAATGTATGGAAAATATTTGGAGTTTAAGTCTTTACATAGACAAAGAATCACTATTATGAACGATAGTTACTAAGCAAATGATAAAAAACTAAGCTTCCCCACTGAGGGAAGGGCATGCATGAATCAGTCACAATTCAGAGATAAAGTGGGGTCACCAGAATTGGTGGAAAGTTGTGTACAAGTGTTATTGGTATGTACATACTAATAAAATTATCTTGGGGAAATTTGGTATGAATTTAAGGTTGGACAACCTCCAGGGAGAAAAACCTTTAAAGAATGGAGTAGTAAACATAGGGATGTGCTTTTCAGATTACTCTTCAATAAAAGTACAGTGGCCTGTCTGCAGAGAGCCTTCTCTGCCAAGGCCATGCCCTTTCTCAGACCCATAACCTGTGATTTACTGGTATATGGATCTGAGTTATCAAATGAGCCATCATATAATATGGGTCTTAAAAAAAATAAAAGGCTTCTTTGCACTGCATTCCAGAGGTGACTGAGGTTGTTTGCATTGTGCCAATACACAGAGCTGTGGATCTGAGCTGTTCAGAGCTATGGAGGAGGGTGAGTACCAAGGCCACTCTAGAGGCTTGTGAGTGGGCTAAGAGCTTACCCACTTTGAACTTGGCAAGAGGAAATGAGTGCAAGATTGCTCAACAGAGGCCTTGGAATGACAAGGCTAAGGCACTCTTCACCATCCAATCTACATTTAAATTTAGATTGATTTGCTCAGTGACTACCGCTTACAGCCACACTGTGCTCGGAACTTGAGCTATCTTACAGTCACACTGTGTCCAGCATTGTTAAACAGCTGGTTCTCTGGTGTGTCACAGGGTTTGAGAGAGTGTGTTATCATCTTTCATCCCTTCTCTACTGCCGAAGAAACTATCTCGTGACCTCTGCTGTCCCTCATTCAAGGCTGAGGAGCCTAAAACGCTTTTCTATTATCAGGTTGCCTTCTGACAGTGTTCCATGTTGTATTGTTATATAAAGTTAATAGCAAATTGTAAAACTGGTTTCGTGAAAGCTATACACAATTAGCTCCAATCTACAACTGTTCTGTAAATCTTATTTCTATGTTTGTGCCTTTTCTTTTTATTAGTAAATGTAAAGTGTACTGAGTAATAGGTTTTCCATAGCATTGTCATGTATCTGTAATGTCACATGACGCATACATCCTCCCCTTCAATCTTCTTTCCTCTGTTAGTCCCTTTCTTTTCCTAAATAGTTTTCTTCTATTTTCACATTAAAAAAACCCCACAAAATTGTGTTTGCTTTATGCATGATACCCCAGTGCTCAGTACTTTTGAGTCTTCTTCCTATTCTTTTTATTTTGTTTTATTTTATTTTATTAGAACCTAGGGGGCTGGGGGATGACTCAGTGGTTAAAAGTGCTTGCTGCTTTTGCACAGGCCACATGTGCAGATTCCAACATCCAATTCAGGGTCAAGCTACAGGGGATCTGACACACTTTTCTGGTCTCCATTGGCATACATACATATGCATGTGTGCTCATGTGCATACACCCCCCCACACACACATATCAAAACACATAAATCAAAATGAAATATTTAAAAATAATAATAAATATAGCTTTTGTATATAAACAAAATGATGTTAAATGCCAGAATCTGGCATATTTTATTTAGCATAATGGCCTCCAGTTCCAACTATTTTTTATAAACAACATACTTTTATATGTATTCTATTTGTGAATTCGGTGTTAGAAAGATGTTTGGCAAAGCCCTCCCCCTTTCTGTAAACTCTCCCTTTGCTCTGACAGTTATTCCTTTTGTAGCATAGGCATTGTTAACTTGTTGCAGTTTCATTTATCAATCCTGTTATTGTTCCCTGAGATACTGGTGACTTAGTCAGAAAGCTGTTGCCATAAATATGTCTTAAAGAGTTTCCCTTACATATTTCTATAGCAGTTTTAAAGTTTCAGGACTTGCAAATGTTTTCGAACATTCTGAGTCAATTTTTGTACAAGGTGAGAGACGGGAACTAGTCTATATGTGGGCACCAGTCTTCCCAGCACCTGTTACTTATTAAAGCTTCTGTCTTCTCTCCAACATACTTTTTTTTTTTTTTTTTTGCAGACTCAAGAAAAAAAAATACAATTGCAGCTGTGAGAGACTGACTCCGTGCTCTCTGTTCCAGCCCATGGTCTACAAGTCTGGGTTTTTGTCAGTACCATGCTGTTTTTGTTGCTGTGACTCTGGTGTGACGCCTGCAGCCCATTCTTATCACCTGGATGGCTCTGGGGTTTCTGTGCCTTACTTTCTCAGTGGAGACTGCTGCTATTATTCTGACTTTAATATGCTTACATTTAAATTTTAATATTAAATGTTTACTATTTAAATATTAAATGTCTCAACCTTTATCTATTTATCTTGTGCCATTTGTGTGCACAGTAACATGCCATAGCATACACTGGACAACAGTTTTCTTCTATCATGTGAGGTCTTCAGAGAGAACTCACATTGTCTGGATAGTGGCCAGCACTTAAGGTGCATCACCAGCCTGGTCACTCTTCTTTGCTGAATTTTGTAGAAGATTTATTTTTAATGTTTAAAAGATTTTATTTTCCTTGTGTATGAGTGTGTGTGAGTGTGTGTGTGTGCGTGCACGAGAGAGAGAGAGAGAGAGAGAGAGAGAGAGAGAGAGAGAGAGAGAGAGAGAGAGAACAGACTGTAGTACCTTAGGAAAGCAAAGGCATCAGATCTCTTGCAGTGAGTGTTACAGGTGGTTGTGAGCAACCTACAGTGGGTACTTGAAATGGAACATGAATTGCTACAAAAGCTGTATCTACTCACAATGCCTTCTCTCCAGCCCCCAAATTTATTTCTATTTTGAAATGTTTCAAACAACATATTCAACTTTTTGTCTCTTAATTGTGTTCCAAAACTATCAAGTGTTGAATATCATGACTGCTTTTTCTCCTTGTTGGTTGGTCTTCAGTCTCACTAATTCCTTGACTACCTCCCACTCTCAAAGCCCTTTCTTCACTAGGTCTCATCTACTTTAAGTTGTTCTGTAGAGCTTTTTACTTGACTTACTGACTTTACTTTTCCAAGAGTTTCATTTCTATTTTTCTGTTTTGGTTTAGTTTGCCTGAAACTATATTTCTTTGTTGAATTTTTTGTCTAAACTGTTGACTGTCTCAACCAAGTCTTTCACTGTCATCTTTATTACCTATTTGTCCCAATCTTCTTTAGGACTCTAGATCATTTCAAAGAGTAGATTTCCAGATTGTTTGGCATTCCAAGTACTTCAATGTCTTTGCATGTATGTATTGAACTTTTAGAGAATTCTTGTTACCTTGCTTTTTCATGCAGTTGATTCTCTATGTTATAATTTATGTGTCTGGAGGAAATCTTCTCTTTTTGTACGTTGAAGCTATCTTAGGGAGCAGCTTTTGTTAAGGGCTTGATAACTAACGCTGCTCAAAGAGGGGAAAACAAATGTAAGTAGTACCAACAAGATCAAAAACAAATATTAGAACACGATGAAAACCAGTTAAAGACAGGAACAACAACACTAACGGGGACAGGAGAAAGCAGTGAACACTAAACTATGCAATTAAAAATTAAACAATAAAAGAAGACTGACAAGGCATGAAAAAGAAAAAAGTAAAGCAAGGCAAGGTGCGTGGTTCAGGGAAAGAAGACAAAAGGAAAAACATGTGAGTAAAAGGGAGTAAAAATGCAAGAGACAATATGTAATCATAAACTTTTGACAATGCATAGATAAAGCTAATTGTAAAGAAGAAAAATAAAAATTATAATGTTTTAAGTAAAAACTACACTTAAAAACTTAGTAAGAACCGGAAGGAGTGGCGGCACATGCCTTCAGTCCCAGTACTCAGGAGGGAGAGGCAAAGGGATTTCTGTGAGTTCCAGGTCAGCCTGATATACACAGCAAGTTCCAGGCTACAAGGTGATACCATAACCAAAACCAAAACCAACCAAACAAACAAAAAAACAAAGATTGGGAAAAATACTATTCAGGTCCTTCTATTATAGTTGATCTTTGTTGCCCCTGTGGTAGGCAGGAAGAAGGCAGGACTGCACTCATTGGATCAGCTTCTCTCTGCACATCAGGAACTGGATGCTGGTTGCAATGAATTTTGTAGCTTGTCATTTGGGCAGGTTTATAATTGCCCCAGTTTGTGCTCCCAGAATTGGTGAATGAAATGGCCCAGCTGAGAAGCATTGCTCAACATCTTGGGAAAACAAGGGAAATAAAACAGAAAGTTCTGCACTGGAGGAAATTATCCTTGGCCCTAATAGTCTTAGTACTTTCAGATCAAGGCCATCAATGAACCACCCCATCTCCACTGGCCATGGATCAGAGCTGCCAACCTTCAGAATAATCCACAGATGAGGGGCAACCTTTGACATCACTGCTGTTGTGTCTTTTTCCTTAAAGCCTCATCGAGACCCTCTACCACTGCCTGTTGTGTTTGTCTCCCATCCAGACTCTGTAGAAAACTATCTCCAGTGCTTTGACTTGTGATCAGTCTTGTTTACAGGTCCCCAAAGTCTTCACAAGATGACACTTGACCATAGCAACCTAACACATGAAGGAAGAGAGGATGAGTAATCCAATGGAATTCTTCTCTACGGCAGTCATGCCACAAGGGAATGAAAGACCAAACTAAGACACAAGTCTCTAGGCTCACAAGACTGTAGATTTCTCTTGCAACCAGGACCACCAATCCATTGTTACTAGGTCAGCCCACCTTACCACATAGTTGAAACTGCTAGTTAGGATTTCAGATTATTTCTTCCTGTCACCTTTCTGTTTCTCTGCTCCCTATGTGTCTTGCTGCCTTTCTCAGTCTTCATGGTCTTCCCTTTTCACTTCTGAGAACGCAGTTTTTCTCTGTTACTTGGACTTTTCTCATAGCCATCACATGGAAGATCCTTCTATCTGCCATCTACCCAGGAAGCCAGAAATTTTCAGTTCACCTAGCTTCCTGTGATGTGATGAACTTGAGTGCTGGGAGATACTCAAGGGTGGATACCACTTAGGGCTTTTGACTCCTCTTTGTTCAGGAAAAACAGCAGGCAGGAGAATCCCCTTGATTTCATTTTGGTCTTTCCGAAGATTTCTTTAATTTTGTCAATATTCTATGGTAATTGGGGAAAGGGGGAAGAAAGAGAAGGAGGAAAGAGGGAGAAGATATTTTTCCTTAACCGAGTGGTGCTGAGTTTCGAATGAGGATGAAAGGGGACCCACAATGAGATTTGTCAAGGCATATTCTGACTCTCCCATCCTGAACACTGAGGAAAGTAGCATTTTCTTCATATGAAAGAATAAGTAGATATGATTTACATTAGGCCATGACATATAATTAAAGTTCACTTGTGGGTAAAAGTGAATGACAAAGTTTTCTAGATAAAAATGTAACTCCATTTTAAGTAGCCATACCCAGAGCAGAGCCTGTCACCAATCAGCATTTAACATGTATTGAGACTGATAAATAGTTATCTGGTTAAGCCACCCATTGCAGCTAACCTAACTGTCCTAACTGTTATAATAATACAAATCAGCCCTAATAAGGCAAGATACATTAATACGGAGTAGGTTCTTATGATATTTTGTTTGTGCTATGACAAATAAAGCTTGCCTGAAGATTAGAGGGTAGAGTTAGCCACTAGTTAGCCATATAGGTCTGGAGGTCTGTACTGACAGAAGACAGGAAGTGATATGTGTGGGTAGAGAGAGGAAGTAATAAGGCAGGGCAGAGAGAGAATTTTGGCCCTTTTTGGTTAGAGAAGTCATAGAAGGAAGAGGTGGCTGAGACTTGCTTCTTTATGTCTCTGATACTTCAGCATTTACCCTTCAGGTTTTCATTATTATGATCAATAAGATTCATGTTACATCTGGTGTTACTTTGGAGCACAAATTTTTGAAAAAGCTGCTTTTCTGTGGCCTTCCCGCTACCAGCACAGGCCTGAGATGCACATGGCTAGAATCACTATCCTACCAGATAGATTTTTCTTTCTTTTTTCCCTAAGCCTCTGAGCAAGTTTGGGATTTTTTTCTATTGTGGACTCTTTGCAGCAAAATTCACAGGCATGTAGGCTCTGAATGCTGCCGGTTAGTCCCTCACTGTAGGTACTATTGTAGGTATTAGGATTATGCTGGAAATGTTGTGAATATTTGTGCCACCTATGAGTTTAATAAAAGCTGATTGGCCAAAGGCAAACAGAAAATGTGGGTGGGGCTACCAGGCTAAGAAAACTCAGGAACATCTCAGAGCAGAGACAGATGCCAGAAAGATGCCAGACACAGATGCCAGAGTCACCAGACCTGCCAAGAGATACAGAAGAAATGCTGCTCTGAGAAAAGATACTGAGCCACATAGCTGAACAAGATGGGTTGAGTTGAGATGAAGGAGTTAGCAAATTATAAGCCTGGTCCCTAGGTCAATCAGCATAGAATTAATGTAAGCATTTGTGTGATTCTGTGATTGTTGGACTGTGAAACTGCAGGTCTGTGGGGCTAAACCTTAAGGTTAGGCCTGGAAAGTCTGGGCCAGAATCTTTTACAATACCTCACCACTGACCTGTTCTGATTTTAGGCAGCTCCCACCACACACATGCTCCCACCACCCCATGACGTCCTGTGTGTGTGTTTTTGGAGAGTGGCTTTCCTCTCCAAATGGGTTGTGGTTTTCCCTGGATTGCCTCTTTGGCCTGCTGCTATACTAGGTAACTGCATCTACCATTCTATACAGTAGCAGTCAGTCTCACACTTCACTATCATCTGAATTGTCATCATTGGCAGATTTGGCAAGACAATTAGAAATTTTTAAAGGGAGTAATTAGTTAAAAGACAAAGTTCTTCCCAGGTTAAAAAATAGAAAACACTATTACAAGTGAAGGAGTTAGGTCTCTAAAGGATAATACACTAGATGGTGTTAAAATGGAACAATTAAATGAGATGTAGTTAATTTAGGTGAGATTTATGTAAAGTCAATTCTAAACATTATCAGTTTGATCATTTTGTTTTATTGCTAAAAAGTGTTAAGATACAAGTTTTAGAAAAATATATTAAAATAGACAATAGAGATATTCACACCCAGACCTATGAAATTAAAGAAAAAGCAATATTAGAATTGCATTATATGGTTAGAGAGGAAGGGTCCAAGAATGTCAAATAACCAACCTTAATTTATCCAATTATCATACAGGAATTTCAAAATGACAGCTATCCCATTAGCTGTGTAATAGATAAATGAACTCTTGGATAACTGTTACATTTAAAAAGATTCAAGGAAGCAGTAGTATTATATGGCATGCATTCACTTTTTTTAAGGCAAATTTTGAACTAATGGTCAACTTATAATAGAATTTTTCCTCAAGACTGAAGAGATTTGATTACAGCAGTATTGAAGCCTAGTTCTCAGTTACAATGGAGGACCTGGTAGAAAGATGAATCTAGGACTATTAAACAATAAAGTAGGGCTAGATGTATGGAAATTTCCCAATATCAACTTCTTGGAGAGTATATTTACACTAATGTACTACTAATATACAAAGATAGTCTTTATATGATGACATACCCTGACCTTATGCCATGCAGCATCTTTGAATGCTTGGGACATAATTGAAGAAGTCAAAAATAATGGAATCATTTACTAAAGTTATACAAATCCCAAAAGAGACATTCTCTGAATTTTTAATAAAGATTGATTTCACCAATAAATAGAGTGATACCAAATTTAGAATCTAGACAAATAATTGAATCTCTGGCTTTTGAAAATTCTAATTTACAATGTAAAAGATAACTAGGCATTTAAAGGCAAGATCAGTACCCACAGAAGAATAAATTTGAAATACAGTCAATATTGAATCTCATAACTATGATGATGCTTGAATAGAAAAGGTAATATCTAGAGGTTTGAAGAAAAATAGAAATATTAGGAATTTTAATTGTGGTAAACAAGGTCACCTAAAAAGGTATTGTGAGTAAGGCATTCCTAGAAATGTTTATTCTAAGAATAAACTAAATAGAACAACCCTTCCTTATGGAGTATGCAGAAGGTGTGGCAAAGGCCAACATTGTACTAATCGATATCGGTAAACTAGGAACAGACAAGGTAACATTTTGCTATGGGAAAACACCTTGGGGGGCCTCTCCCAGAAATTCATGTCAAATTTGGTTTTATACTTTTTTGTCATTAAGGAAGAAAATTCTTCACAGAGCAGTGAAAGAGCCTAATGCCTTTTGTAAAAAACTATACTGCTATGAATGATAGAACATCTATAGAACATAAAACAGAAATTTCAGAAGAAACCATAAAGCAAATATTTTGACAAACTTCTATAAATAAAGATCAAAGTTTAAAATATAAATAAATGATGCTGGCATCGAAGGTCTTATAGATACAAATACAGATGTAACAATAATTGCACTAGAATCTTGGCACCCAAATTGGCCTCTTCAGGAGGTAAATGTTAAACTTTTGGAGATTTGAATGGTTTTTTAGGGGGGTACAACAGAATGTGAGATGAGTTGAATGTATAGTGTCAGAAGAACAGAGAGGAAAACTAAAGCCATATGTGGCTAACATAGCAATGAATTTATGGAGATGTGATTTGTTATAACAATAGAATACTCAGATTAACATTCTTTTCAATCTCAAAAACAAACCACAAACTAACATATGTTTCTGGGAAGAATATTAAAACATTATAAAAAAAAATCAGTTACCACCATTCAGGCTGCTCAAGAGCAAGGCTGTAGTCAGAATTTTTTCTCTCCTATCTGGCTAGTCTCAGCCACCTATGAAACAATGAACTCAGAGGCTTAAGTATAGTAAATACTGGGTCAGTATTTCAGGCTTATTATTAAGTAGTTCTTATGCTTAAATTAACCCATAGTTATCATCTATGTTTATTCATGTGGCTTGCTGCCTTTTCTTATTGCAGCATTCTCATATTGCTTGCCCCCTATCTTACTAGTGTCTGCCGCTCTGCCTTTTTTCTTCCCAAAATTATACTTATCTAGTCATCCCACCTCTACCTCTATTGCCTTCTGGCCAATCAGAATTTATTAAACAAATACCAGTAATAAATATTTACAATGTACAAAAGCATTATCCCATACAGGCACAGTGCTACTAATCTTTCAAAGGCACCAGCAGCTCTACCTTTAAAATGATTAATAGACAAACCTATATGGGTTGAGTAATGGTCTTTAACATCAGAGAAATTACAGGCCTTAGAACAGCTAGTACAGAAGCAACTAAATTCTTAGCATATTGAAGAATCAACCAGCCTTTGGAATTCTCCTGTATTTATTACTAAAAAGACATACAGAAAATTGAAAATGGTAACATATTTAAGAGTTGTTAATAAGGTGATTCAGTCAATGGGCCCTCTACAGTCTGGAATTCCTTTGCTTTCACTGATACCTAAAAGATATTCTTTTATAGTTATTGATCTAAAAGACTGTTCACTATATCTTTACAAAAAAGAGAATAGATTAAAAAGAGATATCAATGGAAGAGTCTCCTACAAAGAATGTTAAATAGCCCTGCCCTGTGCCAACATTTTGTACAACAGCCATTGAAAATGATATGTAAGTAGCTTCCTAAATCTATAGTTTACCATTATATGGATGATATTTTACTAGCTGATTCAAATGTAGATACTTTAGAAAGAATGTTTGAAAAATTAAAGAAAATTTTGCCTGGTTGGGGGTTATAAATTGCTTCTGAAAAAAATAAAAAGATGAGATTCTATAAGTTATTTAGATCACTTCCTAAATATAAAACCAGTGGCACAGACACTAAGACCAACAATCAATGAGTGGGATCTCCTGAAGATAAGAAGCTTCTGTAAAGCCAAGGACACTGTCAATAGGACAAAATGACAGCCTACAGAATGGGAAAAGATTTTCACCAACCCTACAAGTGGTAGAGGACTGATCTCTAAGATATATAAAGAACTCAAGAATCTAGAGCCCAAAACCTTGAATAACCCAATCAAAAAATGGGATTCAGATCTAAAAAGCGAATTCTCAGCAGAAGAATTACGAATGGCTGAAAGGCACCTTAAAAAGTGCTCATCATGTTTAGCCACCAGAGAAATGCAAATCAAAACAACTTTGAGATACCCTCTGACACCTGTTAGATTGGCTAAGATAAAAGACACAGAGGACAGCCTATGCTGGAGAGGATGCGGAGCAAGGGGAACACTCCTCCATTGTTGGTGGAAGTGTAAGCTTGTTCAGCCACTTTGGAAGGCAGTATGGCAGTTTCTCAGAAAACAGAATCAATCTCCCCAAGGACCCAGCAATACCACTTCTGGGTGTGTACCCTAAAG
Source organism: Sigmodon hispidus (assembly GCA_004025045.1). Taxonomy (NCBI): domain Eukaryota; kingdom Metazoa; phylum Chordata; class Mammalia; order Rodentia; family Cricetidae; genus Sigmodon; species Sigmodon hispidus. Next base: position 10,103 of record PVIH01010242.1, on the reverse strand, counting down.
ATGCAGTCACACTCCAAAGGCATTAGCTCAACTATGTTCGTTAAGTAGCGTTATTTGTAATAGCAAGAACCTGGAAACAATCTAGATGTCCCTCAACTGAAGAACGGATTAACAAACTGTGGTACATCTACACAATGGAGTACTACTCAGCAGTAAGAAAAAAATGATACCCTAAAATTCGCAGGCAAATGGATGGATTTGGAGAATATCCTACTGAGTGAGGTATCACAAACTCAGAAAGATAAGCAGGGGATGTATTCACTCATTAGTGGACTCTAAACAAACAAACAAGAAAAAAGCCAAGCATGCCCAAGCTGCAAACCACAACCACTGAACAACGTCGGATCAGAAACACCCTGGACTGACACCTTGGATCCCACTCCCCCTAGAGGAACACTGGACTAACTCTTGAGGGAGGGGGTAGAAAACTGAGTCTGCCAGAAGTGGAGACTGAACTAAGCAATATTGGGGCAATGGGACCATGGGACTGCCTGCTGCCTGCCCAGGGATGGGATGGGGATTTGTGGAGAAGAAAGAATGACCTGATGTGGTGGGAGGGGGAAGGAACCTTGAATAAGGATATACAAGGTTAGAAAGTGTGACTTCTTTGTTCATAATAATAATAATAATAATAATAATAAAAGACAAAAAAGAAAAAAAGTATAAGTATATCACATCTCCAACAGGATAAAATTTTGTAAATTTTCCCAAGTGTTTGTTTCTGCTTTTCTCTACAGATACATAATACAAATGGTTTCTTTGTAGTGTGAGTTCAATTGAAAATTAAAACTGGCTTTGGAGTTGAAGGGTGGTCTCTAAATCCAAGCATGCTTGTTAAGGGAAGGTTCCAAATCTGTATCTCATGTCAGAAGAGCCACTTTATATGGTACAGAAGACAACCCAAAAGTTAAAGATTATTCTATTATTGCTAATCTCCTAACTCTGGTTCTATTTTGACTCTTTCATGCTTCTTAAGGTAAAAATATTATGTCAAAATTTATAATATATATAATTACCTTTGTCATGATATTGATGGTTATATAAAGTACTAACTAATTCTAGAAAAAGGCTTCATCTAGCTTCCTGTACATGATTTGTGGTTTGAGTCTCTATCAATTAACTAGGAATTTAGTGTTTGTACTCTGAATTTACATAACAAATATTGATCCTTTAACTGTTTTGAAATCTGCTGCATATGACATTTAAAATGTTTAAGTTTTCTGTAGTGAACCAAGACCATGCCTAAAAGCAATCTTTGAAGTCTACAAAAGGAGAATGGGGCACACAATGACAATTCTACCAGAACTATGATAATGCCACTAAGCTGACAAAAACCACCTAATATTGGCTTTGAACTGCAAAATGCTTTAAGGTGACTATCTGAGATGATCTAGCCTCACAGACTACTCTAGCCAGGACTTGAGATAAGCCCTTTGCTTTATCGTTACACAGAGACGGAACAAATTATAAAGGACTTGACAATTAACCAAAAACTTCAGCACTGACATACTGTGTACTGCTTAGATTTTTAGAGTCATCTAGGAAGAAGGAGCTTCAGGTGAGACAGTGTGTCCATCAGATTGGCATGTAGGCTAGTCTTCGGGGTATTTATTTAATTAATGATTGATGAGGGAGGGCTCAGCTCACTGTGGGTGGTCCTGAGTTGAAAAAGAAAGTAGACTGAGAGCAATCCAGAAAGCAGCATATTCCTTCATGATCTCTGTTTTAGTTCCAGCCTCTGGGTTCTTGCTTGAGTTTTTGCCCTTGCTCCCTCTCAGTGGTGGGCTAGAGGAGAATTAGAAGCCAAATAAACCCTTTCCTCCGCAAGTTTCTTCCTGTCATGGTGATATCACAGCAACAGAGAGCAGAGTAAGACACAACCGCATCCCTTATAATCTATTTTTTTCTCCCTCCACTGGGTTAGGTTAGGTGGAGGAAGGTTTCTCCACTCCCTTCCTCCGTCCCTGGGAAGATAGAGTATGTTTCTGAAGCTGCTTTATCGCTATGGGCTTGTTTTATTGTCTGAGTCTATTGCTATTGATCAGGTCCCTTCTCCTGGCATTGGTCACACTTTATCGCTTCTTTGAATTACTGATTTGTTTTTAAATTGAATGCTATATAATGAATTGTATGTTGTTGAGCATCAGATGTAATCTATTTCTAGTATTTTTGGGACACACTGAGATGCTTAGACTCAGTTGGATTCCTTCTAGGTTTTTCAGGGCTTATTCAGCAATACACTCTACATACACTACTAGATACTCTGTAATTAGGAGATCTTTATATTACAGCTGGTACAGGGTTTTTTCTCGACTCTGAGACCTAAGGATGTATCCATCTCCTCTTTTCCTGTGACTTTCCTCACAAACTTTGAGAAGTGTTTTTTTTATATATAAATCCACAAATGAGAACTCAGTTTCAGACTCAAGACAGTTTTTCTACAGACACAACTCTTTATCTTCACACTACTTCCCCAGTGATCCACTAGATACTATTTGTTGGCTCCAAGAAATATCTGTCTCTTCTACTCAGCAAGGTGACACACAGGTGAGGAGTTAATGTGTGTGTGTGTGTGTGTGTGGCGGGAAAAGATGGGGAGCAGGTGAGGAGGTCTGCTAAGTGTGTATGTCTGGTGGGAAGGGGAGGGTCCTGAAAGATGTATGCAAACCTTTTGGGTGTCTCAAATGAACCTCTGCTGGGGACTCAAAAGCCTAAGTAGATGGGCCACCAAGCATGTGGCTGTTGGCACAAACCTTCACCTAAAAAAGATAATAGCTTATTCTGGAACCAAATTTGAGTGACATGTCCAAGAACACAGTTTACCCAAAATTTTAAGCTCCAAAGTGGCAATGTTTGGTGAAGTTTTATGGTAACAGAACAAAAGTCATAAATCAAGGCCCTTTTTAAACACAGGGAAGGAAATGTGTTATACAGGTGAGTTCAAGAAAATTTAGCTATAGGCCTTAGCTGCTGACTGACAACATTGTTAGTCATCCACTTGATTGGAGAATGGGAGGCTGCTTTTTTATTTGAAAGGATTTACCTGATAGTCCTAAAGATGTTAGTTCATGTACAGACATGGGTAATAAATAATGATTAATGCAGTCAAAGATTTCCCAAGATTACTTGGCTATTGATATGTAACATTCCAACCTCTCCACATCTTAAAGTTCTAAACAGCCTTTTAGAAGGTTCAGCTGAACTTATGTTTGTTTTCAGGAACTTTTTTTTCACATGAGCCATTCTGGCTAAAATAAAAATAGGGGAGGGGACAGAGTGATATAGTTAGGAAATGAATAGAAACAAAGAAGTGGGAAATATGGTGGGCAGTTATTTAGAACTTTCATGGTGGCCTGCATGTATAAGCTTTGAGTTCCAGCAGGACAACCCACTGAAGGCTTCCTACATGTATTGAGAAGAATTGGTCTTGGTCTTGCCTTGGGGGGAGTTGAAACTGTGAGATGAGTCAGACAAAATGTCTGTAGTGATCCAGTCAGGGATGGAGAGATAAAGACAGACAGGCAGAAGGTCTGAGTGATACAGAGTTGGGGGAGTAGCTACAAAGATGTTTTGAGAAGAAGGTGTGTCATCAGTTACATATCAAAGATGGGAAATAAAAGAGCAACATGGCAACTCTGAGGCTTCAGGTGTGGGTAACAGGAAAATGGTTGTAACACATTCCTTACTTGTTTGTAGGGCCTCCCAGTGGATCATGCTGCCAACCATTGGCAGGAAGGGCCAGATTTAACTGAAGGTGGAAGCAAGGCTGTGCTTCTATATTTAAAGGGCTGGTGAGGCCATTTCACTTAATCTAACCTTCCCAGAACTGTAGACACAGAAAGCAATTTTTTAGCTTCAAGTGCTTTTCTTTCTGCTCCTGGGGTAAAATGTCAGCCTTCTGCTCTTTCCTTGTGCTTTTGTTTAACAGCCTCAGGGAACATTTGGTGCCTGCAGAACCTAAAGCATTTGCAAGAGCAGGGAAAAGATCACAAATTAGTTTCAAAGAAGGACAAATCCCACTCAGCATGGAGAGGCACTCTTGAATCCCACGGCTCAATGGTTGCCTTTTTGTCCATATTTCCAACTTGGCAGGCTGCCTGGGGGCCGAAGGGCTTCCAGGAAACTGTGCTCATTTTTGTTTTCAGTTCAACAGCACACGAGCTAATTGTGAAGAAAGAAAGAAAATGATTCAGAGGGTCATGTGGAGATTAGACTGGAAGAAAACATGGCAAAAGAGTTAATAGGGAATGGGGGAAGAAAACAAAGGAAGTGTGAATGGCACTGTTAAATAAAGAGCCCTCAATTCCAGGACCTTATGACCTCAGAGGTCCTTTTACTTCTGCAGAGAACTGGCTTCTCCAGGCCACTGCTCTGATTTGAATTTTATGCTGTATAAGAAAAAGGTGATTCCTTACTTAGATCAACAATGGCTTTCACCCTGCATGACAGTTCTGACTAAAGGGCAGTACTGCATAGAAAGCAATACAGAGATAGTTTAAGCCCACTTTGAGTCTCAGCTCTCTGAAGGCAGAGTGAAGTCTTCTGTGGCTTTGGGATGATTTATCCTTGCCTTGGCTCAGTATCTCTGTTGCTCCTGCTGGCCTCTGAGAAAGCACCCTCTTATTCCCTGTTCTTCCTAATCTTTCAGGATCATATCTTGTTTGCTCCCATCTATCTTGCTTTTGGAAGGTTTGGGGCAGGACTTCTGTTAGCCAGGGCTATGCCTATTTATAAAACCCCTCCATTGGTTTGTTTTTCTAGATTCTTGCCCTCCCCATCCTTGTAGCTGATATACAGTCCCTAGGCAAAAAGACCCCTCTCCCCTGCTGCCCAGAAATCAGGTGGCTAGGCTGCAAGCAGCAGTCATGTGACATAGAACTTCCACTCTAACAGGAGCTTTCTGGCCTGCTTAGTTCCACATTTCAGACCTGCTGCTGCTGCTTACCTGGACCAGCAGTCCCATTGTCCCAAAGAAACACACAGATGCTTATATTAATTTCATCATGCTTGGCCTATGTCTCAGGCATATTGCTATGCAATTCTTTCATCTTAATTCAACCCATTTCCATTAATCTGTCCTGCCATGTAGCCTGTGGCTCACCTGTATTCCTTACATGCTGATTCTTTGGCGACTGGATCTATCTCTGTCTGACTCTACCCTCCTCCTACCTATGCTCTGATTTCCCTGCCTGCTGTTACGGTGCTCGCCAGAGGCCAAAGCAATTTCTTTATTTAAACAATGATATTCACAACGTACAGAAAGACATTCCCAAATTACTCTACTGCCTCTAAAATCTATCGGGAGGGGTCCTCGCTCTCCTGTGTAGGTACTATTAACTCTCCAGTAAACTGCTAACCTCCAAAGGTAGCCCACCTCAGTGCTACCCTTGAACCCTAAACATGAAAATGTATAGCTTTGAGTGATTAATTTATTCAGAAATTTTGTGTGTGTTACAGTAAATTTCACACAAACTCCTCAGGCACACACATCTGAACTAATTAAGGATGGCCAGTTATTATTTTGTGCGTGGAAGGATGGAATGCTGATGTGCTGCCAGGAAGTCATGTTGAGTTTATTGGGGTCTGGATATCCATGGACTGGGTTGGGGAGGGGAGGAAGGAAAGAGAGAGAGAGGAGAAGAAAGAAAGAGGAAGGGAGAGAGAAAGAGATCCCTGCTGTGTGTTGGGTCTCCTTAAGGGATACCATGTAACACGCCCCATGACGTGATGTGCCCTATCAGAGCGCACTCTACGGGCAGGGGCGTGGCCACAACAGGCCAAAGCTGAAATCGGCCAGCTTGTCAAACCCAGGAGGCAAGCTAGGGCAATGTTTACACACTAACACCAGTGTCTAGCTGTCCTCCAGTTGGGCTACATGATTTGAACTGGGCCTCAGAGCTAGAATGACCTCAGAGTTAGAGTCAGCATTGAGGTCAAACTAGGCTTCTGGAAGGATGGGGTGTGGACAGACACCAGAGCTGAGCAACCAGGATGCCCAGGCTGCAGAAAATGTTCCAGAATTCCCCCAAAAGAAGGGACCAGTAAATCCCATTGTTCTTTTCGATTCTGTGACCTCTGATCAATCCATGATGAAACTGAAACCAGACACGTTCAGGGTGGTAAGTCAGATGCCACTAAGCAGGCCCTCAGTGGCTGAGGATAACAGGAGCCCTTCTTCTGCTCCAGAGGAGAGGTTCGGTGAAATTAGGTGGTGTGCTTAGCTTTGCCCATTTCCAGCGGAAAGAGGATGAAGCCAAGAAAGTGAAAGTTAGGAAGACACAGAACGAGAAAGAAGTTGTAACCGAGAACCCACAGGAGTGAGTGTTCAGTTGTCCCCAAGGCTGGCAGTATTGCTTCCACTCTCCCTTGCCGGACAAGGGGGAACTGAGAATCTAGTGCAGCCTGGACCTAGGGAAATAGATGACATGATACTGGGACAGAGGCCTAGAGAACTGCCTTTCATGGATTAAAATAGGCAGGCCAACAGCTGCATCTCAGCCTCCCTTAGGAGGCGATGCAGATAAAGTGGAGTGGACAGAGTTCTAAGGTAGATGTAAGTGCCTTGCCCATCCCTGGCTGAACGATGAACTCTGAGCTCCCTCCTGATTTTACAGCCACAGTCACTTTCATTTCTGGTTGTTCACATCATCCACATTGCTGTGTGACCCAGGACTGTTAACAGCATGGGAAGTGTCCCCGTTCAGCTCGTGCATGTGAACAGTTGGTGACAGGGTTTGGGGGGTTATAGAATTGTCAGGACATGGAGATTTGCTGACAGAAGTACATCACTGGGGGTGGGTTTTGAGGGTTCATGGCATCACCACCCCCCTCTCCTGCTCCCATGCATTCTGAACCATTATAGACTCTAAGTCTCTGGAACCATAATCCAAAATAAGCTCTGTTCTCCCCTAACTTGCTTTCTGTCAGGGCATTTTACCACAACAGAAAAGTTTTTTGGTTTTCTGAAGAAAATAATGTCAAGAACATCTATTACATGTTCAATAGAGCAATTCTTGTTTTCCATCTGTGCTTGTCCAAGTCTGCAGAAGTGAACCTTATGGACACCTGCAGTTACTCTCTTCGTGATTCTGCCAATGTTAACCAGACATCTTTTTGTGAGTGACAGAATGGATTAAAATCAAACCCAGTGTTTAGACAGGCATTCTGTTAATCCCAGCGGCAGCTAGATGGACCCAGTTTCCTCCCAGCACTCACATTCTCTGATACATTGCAAAAGGAGTACAAAATAAAAATAACAAGTAGTGAATAGTAAGACCTGAGCTGCAAAGGGAGTCAGAACCTGAATTAGTGAGAAGACTGTGGTGTCCCAAAGGCTTTTCATTTCCTCCATTCATTACAAAGCAGCTGACACTTGTTGCTAGCTGCTGTAATAAATAGCTGCCCACTCAGAGAGGAGCTACACACCACTAATTCAGATGTATAGTAAGTTCAAGGTCTGACTGTTTTGAAAGAGAACACATAAAATAAAAATAAATAACAGTATCTAAGAACAACAGAAACTGAGAAAACACAAAAATTGGCTAGGAAAAGAAAAACTAATGGTGTCAGATTAAAACAGAGACATCAAAATGGAAACTTAAGAAATATACTAGTCCCTATGTGATTTAATTACCCTTTTATTTTTAAATGATTTATTTATTTTCATTTTTATGTATAATTATTTTGCCTGAATGTATGTATGTATACCATGTGTGTGCCTGGTGTCCATGGAGGCAAGAAGAGAGCATCTTATCCCCCAGAATGGAGTCTCAGATGATTGTGAGCTGCCACATAGATGCTGAGAGGTGTATATGTGACCTCATTAATAAGTAAAATATTAATTTCACTCTACAGAGTGTTTATTCAGTGTTAACCAAGTTCTTCAAGTTGTCTTATGATTCTAGCCAGTATTTTGAGATGTTAATCTTACCTGGTTATTTAGCTTTTAGAGCAATTAATATTTCCATTAAAATGTGAAGACACTAGCCAAGTTTTTGTTCTTTAGGATCAAAAGTGTAAGTGTCTGTGGCTCTGTTCTTCCTTTTACTCTGTGAATTCCTATCACATGACATCATCAGACAGCAGGGAAGAAGGCATTATGTGGTAGTGGAAAAGCATTCCTGTTCTGATACAATCTTTCTCACAGCCAATGCTATGTCAATGTTTGTATTTGCCAGAAGAATAGTGATATCTTAAGTCCTTCCTCTCATCTTTAAGATTGAAATTTCTCAGTAGGCCACGAGGTGGCAGATTAATAGCAGGAAAAAAAATCTGAGCTCAAAAGCAAAGGAGAATCAGCTTTAGCCAAGTAACATGTAGGAGTGAATGAAGAGGCTTCTGTCCCCATGCTGTTTGTGTGGTCCCTTCCATGATCAAAAGTTACATTTGCTAAATAAACTCACATCCTTTTAGGTATATTATTTCTTTAAAGCATGAAAGAGACTTCTCCACAGACTTGTTAATGTTTCTTAACACACAGCTTGCTTGTGTCTCCCCTAACAAATGCCTGTGCTGTCAGCTCTAGGTTCAAAACACACTAGAAAAGTCAACTATTGTAGCGTTCCTGAACAATTACCACTGAGACTTCCTTCTCATTCACACATGCAACTGTCACTGTTGAGCCATTTGCCCATGTTGGGAAATATATGTTTTGGGATTTCTGAGACAACTCCAACTGTTCCATACTATCCTGTGCGTGTCCAGCTCTGTCCCTCCCTGCGTGCTGATCTCACTGCCATCCTTTTAGATGTCAGAGCTGACCATGACTTCCTGCTTAAAGGCCCACATCACTATCTGTGGGATGAAATGTAGATTTCAGAATGTGGCACTCAGGGCCCTTTCCTGCTTTTCACAACCTGTACACACAGCATCTAAGAACAGTATCTATGAATTCAATAGCACTGACAATACTGCTGTGTCAGACATACCTCTTTCCCCACATATCTGGCTTTTCTGGTATCATTCCCTCTATCTGGGCTGCTCTCTCACATCTCTGTCTGGCAAGCATCCAGTCCATGTGATGCCTCGCTCAACACTTTCAGGTACTCTGCACTCTACCTGCATTGATCTTCTCACACCTTCCTGCTTTCTTCTGCACCTTTCTCTGCTTGCTGAGACATAGTCGATGACAAACCCCTGCATCTCAGAAGCCAGGGCTCTTTTACCTTGATGATAGTGTCAACATAACAGCTACCACTTTAACTAATTGTAAAAATATTCTGCGCTGTCAGGACAAAATCTGGCAAATTATACTGAATGATGCTAAAATAGCATTAAAATTGAAACACTTCTCCTGGGCTCCCTTTATACTTCTTTTGTTGATGATCAGTGAGGATATGTTAATTCCACACCCACCACTACAATTTAAATGGGAGTCAAGTATCAGAAATTAAATAGCTAACCACTTCAAATGTATTCAGTAGAATTATGATCTCATTGTGACTTATCTACTTCCTTATTTTTTCCTTTTTATCTTCATAAAAAGAATAAATCTTAAGAATGTTGTCTTAATTAGGGGCTTATACTTTTTGTGACAAAAATACGTGGTCAAAAGTGTTAGGGGGAGTCCACCAAAACAGATCTCCAAATCTATCCAGCTTTGTTGCGTGCAACACACACTTCTTTCACCTAGCTGGTTCCAGTCCCTGTTAGCAGCTCTCCTCATCAGGTATCCAATGGCTCTGACATCTCTAACCTCTCTTGGCTTCTACAGACAATTCATGCTTCATATTCACAGCTTCACAGAATGGCCTCTTTACTAGGCCTCTACTTGGGGTCACCCTGACACATGCCTCGCCACAGCAGCTTTATTCCATAACTCCTTTCTTCTATCCTTAACTCTAAAGCCAGAACCACATAGATTAAACTGCCAAGTTCTGCTGCTGACTGGGGTTGGAACCTGGCCCCTGTTTAAATGCATCTTCACCAACTTTCTGACCTTCGCTGACTAAGTTTTGCTGTCCTGAAACTTTCTCTATAGATCAGGCTGACTTCAAACTCAGAAATTTACCAGCCTCTGCCTCTGGAGTGTCTCCTGGATCTAAGCTGCTTCTTCTTCTTCTTCTTCTTCTTCTTCTTCTTCTTCTTCTTCTTCTTCTTCTTCT